>PPOO01000923.1:134500-210876 GCA_003708545.1 Maudiozyma turicensis
ATTGATTTTAAAAGAATACGTATAATTTGAATATGACAAAGAAACAAAGGAAAATAATAATATTATAGTTTGAAAAAAGACTGTATTATTTTCGTTTTTGTTTTTTCTAGTAAAAAAATGTTCAAAATGTATCAGATTATTGAAATTGTCAAACCTCTTATATTTGAATTGAAATTGAATCACACAGTTTCTTTTAAAGAAAGTAAAACTTCGAAAAGAGCGAAAAGAAGAAGTTTTAAAATGGAACTTGATTCAACGTTATTCTATATATACTAGAATCTGTCTTTTTTTTTTTAATTATACGTATTCTTTTAAAATCAATGATTTATTATAAGAAGAATAATAATAATAGCAAACGATGTTAACAAACGATATTCTTTTATAGAATTAAAAAAAAAAGCAACTGCGTTAATGATATATGTGTGTGTTTTCGAGAAGAACTAGATTCGAATTATAACGATGACAAAGTAACTTTCTTTTTCAATAAAGGTTGTTATCCTTTAACACAAGTTGTAAGAAAAAAGATGATAAATATTATTTTGACAGCAGTACCTTTAGAAATTAATTCAAAGTTCACCAATATTTACCATTCACTATCAACTAAGCCTTTTACAACCAATATATTTTACGTACAGATAATTACTCGGACAACAACACACAATTGAAATTTTGCGAGAGATACAGAAAGACAGAATTTAAATATTTCACATGCTGTAAAATAAGCTGTCAAATATTTCATGTCTCATTTGAAAAAGGGACGCGTAAAAATTCAATAATTTTAAGTACGTATACCAAATATTTCGTTCATATTTCCTTAGATAGGTAACACGCCCAGTTGTGAAAAGAGAAGACCAAAAAAACATCGCTGAATAATTTCTTTTGAAGTTCATCAAAGGTACGATTTCTTCTCTTTTTTCCTCGATGCAACAAAGCGAAGAAACCATCGTACTACTCACACACAATTAGATTGTCCAGTTGTCTGTCTCTTTGGTTTCGTACCCCAAGAAACAAAAGAGAAAGAGAGAGAAGAACAGAACATATTAACTGTTGTAAAAGAAAAAATTTCACATGCTGGGCATCGCCACTAAATTTATTAAAATACGATAATTTAAATGGTGCAAGTTATGCGGTCGTGCAAAGAGATAAAACGACAGAGAAATTAGAAATTGTAAGATATACACATATATGGTGCATTGGTTGAATTTTACGAAGGCAAATAGGTTTAATCAATGATTTATTTGACTCAAATGAAAAAAAAGAAACTGTGTTGACATATCATTAATGACGAATTGTTATGGAAATATCTGATTTATAATTTATTGATAGGAAGATATTAATATATGTGTTCAACAATCGTCATATTATAGGCACAAAATACAACAGAAAAGTAATTCGGAGATATCGATAATGTAATTTTGTATTAAAAAAGGGGCAACTGAAATATATATCTCCAAGAAATGTTCAATCAAATATTCTTTACAATTAACGAAAAAAAAGGTATATATAAACAGGTGTGGCAAGGTATATTAATCTTGAAAATTTATAAATATTGGAGAAGGTCAAAACTTATTCTGTTGAACTGAAATATCAAATCGCAATAGCCGTATCATTTCTTGCTAATTTTTTTTATTTTTTAAGAAAAAACAAATCAATTAAATAAATATACTTGAACTTTCTGTGATAAATTGTCAAAGTGCCAAAAACTCCGTCAAAAATTTCGACTAAAATAACAAGAATTAAGGGAAGATCATTTTCCGATTTTAATAGCTTTTTCAACAAAAGTACTATATCTACAGTACGTCTTCCTATTTAGTAAATTGTGTCATCATTGGAAATAACAGTAATAATGATAAATGAAGTCTAGCTGGTCTTTTTTGTGCGTACGTCTGTCTTTAATAGTTTGATTCTATGCATGCGGCTTCATCAAGATTAATATCATATAATTTGTACGTAAACCATTTTATTAGCTTCGCAAAATTCAACCCATCCATCGAAATATTTATATGAAAAGAATGAAAATGTTGAAATTGCTCAACAACGAAAGATAAATGAATAGTTGACTTTAAATAAATAAAGAAGTGATGGAGAATCGTTTGATGCACAATGACAACGAATGCACTTTATTATAATAATATCATAATGAATGAACTGAAAAATTTCTCAAGAGAAATAATGTTGAGTAATTCCTTAATGCTAGAAAGCATAAAAATATGTAACTATTACATTATAATATTCATAACATTTATGCAAGGGGTCTAAAGTTTACATGCTACGGTAATATTATATGGAATATCGTTATAATATTAATTAAATATTCAGTCTTCTTCTTAAAGGTAAGGAACTGATACAACTTACAGCAAACTTTAAGCTGAAAAAGAAGACACGAAATTCTCATCCAATTAAAAATTAAATTTCCGGTGAAACAAAAATTTGTTGAATTTTTCAAAAAATTAATTTTCCTTGAATTTGTTCGTTTACATACCGGCTCGCTTCAACGGCTTACCTTACTGAGACTTACTCGCAGAACCAACATTTATTCCATAGTAATTCAAACAATAAAGGGTACTCATCCGTGTTTTTTTTTGAGGGATACTTCCGTGAAATATTCAATGTGAAAAATCTGTGAATGTGAATATTTTAAAATTTAGTTTGATGATCCGTCCAAAATGATTTTCATTTCTCAACAAAAAAAAAAGAGAATGGTTTTCAAGTTGTACAAAGTTTTAGACGGTGACGTGTTCTAGATATATAATGTAGAACAAAGCACTGTAGTAGAAAAAGAAAATTTCAAAAGAGAGAAAGTCATGCAGGCAAGGTTGATTGTTCATTATTCAATTCTTCAACGAATATATTGGACAAATGGGATACTCAAAGTAATTGACGACTTTATTTGTTGTGTTAAAATCTGAAATACCGTTTCTACCAATATCTTTTGAACATAATTTGAATGTCAGAATAATCATCGTACGTATTTGTTCCATATCTGTGGCTGAGTGAAAGAGAATCATATTATCCTCAGTTTCCTGCTTTTCTACAGCATTGTCTAGTTATATGTGATTCATTTCAAAGAAATTATAGCATCTATCATTGTTCCAGGGAAGGTTCTCTGATACTGCGACAACATGGACTGAATCTCAGTGGAATACCCCATTCCTACTAGTTGTAGGGGATAATTGAAGGATACACCCTCCTCCTCCTAATTTGGTTAGCCGTTACCAATTCATCAACCATTCCTAGGGGATACCCTTAGGGATACCACGATATACGGGGAGTTACTCATTGCAGAGAGAATACCTGAAATATATGCAGCCTTTTTCCGCGGATTCGTTTCCGAATTTTTCAAATTTTCATTCAACAGAACTTTCAACTTATATAATTTGTACAGCATTATTCTGCAGTATCTATGTACCTGAACTTATTTCGAGATAAAATTTTAATTTCAATTCAACCGACGATATACGAATCAACTTTAACTTCTAACGTAATCGGTTCTATACGGTACATAATTTTTATTTATAAGATTTTAGAATAAGAAAAGATATTAATTATTGCAACTCACAATAATACTGCACAAATGACTTAGTTGTTGTGTCAGTGTCACTGTAATTCAAGTGAAGAAAGAAAGAAAGATAATTATGAAATCCAAGAATTGTTGGACCCGTCGATCATATCTTATGACTTTCTGTTCTTTTCTCTGTTAAATATCATGACAAAACACATTAGAAAAAGAAAAGTCGTACACAAGGACGACCGCATTCACTCTTGAAGGATGCATCTGAAAGAAATAGAAGTATCACTTATTCGTTCGTTCCTTTCTTTTTCTCGAGGAATTCATTTTTATCGCTTCGCTATTATTTTTGGACTGGAACGACACAAATAGTACATCTTCTTTTTTCTCTTCTTTTAGCTACGCAGGTATTGCAACTATTTCTCAACAGTTTCATGCAAAATGGAAGAGAAAGAATATCATAAAGAAGAGACGAACTGAAGCAAAAGAAGTCTTATTTTCCTGAATTAAATCAAATCACATTTTAAATATTTCTTCTTTCAGATTGTGAATTATTGCCCTTTTAGGTGAAGATTTCTGTTATACTGCACAAATTTTATTTTCTGTTTAAATAAGAACTTTTATGATACGTCTTCTACTTCTGCCTTCTTTGTTTGCGTCTTATGTTTTTAATGCTGATGTAATTTGTTGAATACTTGCATAATCCAAATAGTTCTTCTTATTACGATATAATAACACCATTTAAAATGATTTATTTTATGACAAAATAATAACACAATTTCTTTACTTAGCATATATGTGCATATATATATATATATATATAACTTGTAAATTAAATTTAAATCTTGATGTAAATCTTATATAATAAATTTTCTTTTCTTCTTGTTTTTGCAATTTCAAAAACAAATCAATTTTAATTAATTCAAGAAAATATAAGATAATAAAAACAACGTCCTCGCATAATAATAATAAAATTAAAATAACACTAAAACCATGCAGACAAATAAGTTGTTTATGGCATGCTCCTTCCTGTTCACATTCACATGTTTTATACTAATCATTATATCAATGGCAGGTTCATCCTCCAATTATAAACCTTTAACAAATATATATATCGGTCAAGCTGATATATCACACATTAACGTTACTAAAGTTATTCCACAAGTTAGCGCTTTAGCTTCATTATTAGGTGGTTTATTAGTTAAATACCCAAATCAAACTGAAAATGTTTTCTCTACTTTGAAGAATGTCTCTCATTCTGATGCTTTAGTTCCATTTTTAACAATCGTCAACAGTGCAAACAATGTTACTAAGACTTTATTGGCCGTCGAACAATTGGCTCCATTAGCTTTGGTTTCTAGCAGTGGATCTGCTTCTAACAAAGCTTTAACTAGTATCAATGACTTATTAAAGGAATCTAATAACGCCAATCAAACCGTTTCAGGTTTAGCCGCTTTGGTTTCCGCTCAATCTACAAACTCTTCAAGTAGTGCCACTGAAGCAGCTTTACAATCTTTAGTCTTTGAAGTTTTAGAAGCCTCCAAGAACGCTTCTGCTACCGTTGAAGCTCTATTAGATGTTACAAGTATTGACATCACCGATTTGTTAACTTTGACACCAGCTTTGAACTTAATTAAGTACTCTAATAATTTGACTGAAACATTCAATGCAGTTGCTTCTTTAATGAATGTAACCATCCCAACTAGTTTAGCTACTGAGTTGTTCACTATGTTAAACAGTGCATTAACTACATCTACCAATGTTACTAAATCCCTAGAATCTTTATCATCTTTAATTCCATCTTCCATGAGTTCTTCCTTAACTGCTTTAGACTCCTTATTCACAAGTTCTAATAATGTTACTGAAACTTTAAGTTTATTAGAAACTATTGTCGCTAAGAATCTAACTTCTTCTAGTGTTGCTAAACAAGTTGTCGGTGATTTAAAAGTGATTATTGATGAATCTACTAATACTCAATTATTATCAACCATTGTTCAAACTTTAATGTCTTCAATTTCTACTACTTCTTTAAGTTCTTCTTCCTTAACTATGATCAGCTCAGCTACTGTTGAATTAAAAGAATTAGAAACAGTTTTATCTGCTTCATCAAACTCTACTGATTCCATTACTATCATCGATTCAATGGAAAAGACTTTAAGTAACAATACTCAACTTGCCCAATATGTTCCATACTTATTCGAATACTTAGAAGCTTCCAACGATCCCGCAGCTTCATTCCAAGCTTTAGTTAACATTACCGAAATTGGTTCATCTGATCCAACTTTATTAACTCCATTAATCAGTGTTTTATCTTTAGCTGCAACTTCTCCAACCCCAACTGATGAAGACATGTACAATACTTTACCACAAATCTTAGAATATTTGAATATTCCAGTTCATTTAAGATTGGCTATCTTTACCTTATGTAAGACTAACTTGGAGAACGAGGTTTTAACATGTTCAAAATCCCATGCTGTTCAAAATTTTGATTTCAGAGCCATTATCTTCGAAGTCCTAATGGATTCTGATTTTGCCCCATATTTGGAAGCCTTAAACATTGAAGCTGATGATTTACATCTAGACGGTAAATTAATGGGTAGACAACATCAATATGTTCCAACTGTTAAAGCTGCTTTATCTATGGATATCTTATCCATCGTTAGTGGTTTCTTCTTGATGATCGCTATTCCAATCATATATAAGACAGGATGTCTAACTACTCATTGGAGATGGTTCAGTTTCACTTTTACTACTATGGCATACTGTACATTCACCGGTTTAGGTACTACTGTCGTTACTGCTATTGTTAATATTATTAAGTCTGGTACTGCTCAAGATAAATATAATGTTATTGTCACTTCAAACTCTTCAAATATGGGTATGACTTGGTGTGCATTTGCTTTATCCGTTCTTATGATGTTCATGGCCATGTACGGTTGGTATCATTTCTACAAGAATGGTGCTGTTCAACAAAAGAAGATGGATGAAGAAATGAATCTAGGTTCTACAAGTAGGAGTGAAGATGGTGAATCTCAAATCATCAAAGAAAGTTTAGTTCAAGGTTCAGCAGAAGAAATCAAAAAACAATAAACATTATAAATTAATTAATTACCTTTACTCTTCACATTAGCATCGTCATTATAATAATAATATTATTACATATAAATAAAACTGAAAAGAAAAATATAATATCCTGCATTATAAAGCGCATTAATTAAATAACTTTTCCTTCCAATTCAATAAATATGTAAACATATGTATAACAATATATTATGAATAATATTCAAAATAATAATAAAACCGGATTTTTTAAAAAAAATTTAAAAATATTTAACTATATAAAGAATATATCTATAACATTTCTCTCTTTTCCATCATTGGTTGTTGAACATACATAACTCTTGGGGTTGATCTAATAAAACACCAACAGAAGAAATTAAAGAACGCGGCAACGACACCACCCCATAGTATCCCTAAATATGTTCTGCCTAGAGTCAATGAGATACCATAGTCACTATAATTATCCTTTAAGATATGACTAATGTAAATATAGGTAGCCATACTGGTACCTACACTAACTAATAAAGCAACAAATGAAAAGAACGCGATAAACCCGCCGAAAAATGTCACTATACGGAAATGAAACATACTTCTGCAGAAGGATAATACTAAAGAAACAAAAGATAAACAGATACCAATAATCATAGTAATAAACATACATTTAGCCATATCGTTATAATAAGTCATATCTTGTTCTAATTTATCCGGTAAAATTAATGAAGCAACAGAATCAATTAGTGACAACACCTCGTTATCTTGAATATTATCATATAATAAATTCTTTAAATTAAATTTCTCAATACCGTGTGGTGATGTACAGCTGGTAACTTTCTTTGCTGAATCTTCTATACAATAAGACCATAAACCAATGTTGAAATACGATGGCAATACGGATGACAGTTCAAGACTTGAACTTATATTTGGTATCACTTTCGTCAGATCCATTCCTGACAGATTTATTTGTGCGACATATATTAAATTTAATGGATTATAATTTTTAGTTGAACCTGCGCATGCCACACATGCTAAAATTAGTGCAGCAAATGAAAAAAGCATTGTGCAAAAAATAGTAAATATATTCGACATTTTGAGTTATTGTGTTTGTATATGGGTAATAATGAATGTAGTTTTGAAAAGTTGTATAATCTGTTGGTATAGATTTAAAATTTGTCCTCGAGCTGTAAACTAATAAATATTTGAAATAGTCCTATTTTTATAAAGTAAAAAAAATAAATTGTAATCAATTGAAAAGTTACGCTTTCTAATATACTATCAAATGTTAATTAGAGTCGTGTTGGGTAAATGAAAAAATATCTGAAATTAGCCTATAATTTTGAATCACTGTTCTATTTTTATATTAGGATGCTGTAAGAAAAAGCATTTTTGTTTGATTTAAACAATAGATATTGTATCTTTTAGTTTTATTATACAGTATTTATCTTGTAAATAGACCTCACTAATAATAGCACTAAGTAAATAATAATATTCAGCTGATTCACCTAAGCAATGAGCTAATGCTGAATTAAGCTGACTTATTATTTTTCACCGAGAAAATTTTGGGAAAACTTTGATGGCTGTGCTGTCAAACAAAGGTCTCGAAAAACGAAGAAATCGCCGTACCAATAGGGTAAATGTCAGAAGCGATTGATCCGCTTTTGTACTCGGATGTCCGAAAACGGAAATGATGTACGAATTTCTTTTCTTTTCGGTGAACCCACTCACCACGGCATACGCAGTGAATTAAATGTGGGAGGCGCAAGGGATGTCCTTCCAGATTTACTATAATAACAATTCAAAGATTCAAAAATAGAGAAGGCTTGCTATAAAATTAACAACTTTGTACCAAAAAAGCAGGAGAAATATATGGATAAATATAGTCACTGCCCTTATTTGGAGCGATGAACAAGTTTGAATTGGTGGAAATGATTCAAAAGGATGGATATTTAAAGATATTTGCCCTGAGTTAGGGTTGGAGTAGGGTATTTTAATCCATATCGGCAGGTATTACCGCACATAATCATTTTCGCTTCATATTTCCGTTCTTTTGTCAATTTGTTAACCATTGTCGGTTTCCATGATCCGTCCTCAAATTAGGTGCTGAAAAAATATAATACGTAATGAGGAAACACATTTTTATACTACGTACATACGGTCTCCGTTAAGTTTAATGACGTTTGTTAAATTTCCTTTTTAAATCTAAATTTTCTTGGGTGTAAATCATTAGTTAAGATTGTCTTTCTTGTAGTTGCTTTTCTTCTTGTTATATAATAACCAGTGCAATGTATACTTAATCTACAAACTGTTTAACTGTACGATACATATAACTACGTAATGGAAAGTTGGCATCATTTAGAGATAACTACTTCAGGTAGACCAATTCTAAGAGAAAATGAAAAAGATGTGTTTATTGATTATTCAGTTGGTTTATACCATGGCAAAATTAGAGTTGACGATAAACAAAAGGGTAGGTTATTCTTAACCTCACAAAGAATCATATATGTGGATGATATAAACCCATTAAAAAACTCAATTTTTCTGGAACTGAACAACATTGACAAGATAGATTATTCTTCAAGTTTCCTTAAAAGATCAGCAAGAATCATAATATTCATAAAGAAGAATGTAATCACTAAACAAACTGCTAAAAAGCTGTATAATAAAGAAACTAATGATGTAACAATATCATCGTGGACTTGTCCGATTTGTTTCTTTGATAATGAATATAAGGGTAAACTGACAAAGGATATTTCATTAATTTGTGAAAATTGTGGTATTCCAGCTCAATTTGATTCGATATCTGAGTCAGTAAAGACAAAAATTGTTAAGCAGCAGGCAGAAAAGAATATATGCCCATCATGTACTTTCATCAATCATCCATATCTAACAAATTGTGAATTATGTGGAGCTAGATTAAATCATTCACAGTTTAGTGTTGCTGATCCAAATACCAAAAATAAAACGAGAACTCAAAAGCAATCAAAAATTGCATACGTACAGTTAAGTTTTAGAAAATCAGATGGAACATTATTCTATCAGTCATTGGAAGCTCTACTAGACAAAATAGTCAAAAAGGATATATGTAATAAGGACGTAGTTACAGTTAATGGAGTTTCTGTTAATGATAAAGAAATCAAAAGATTCCAAGATGGTTTTACTTCAAATGAACAATTATATATGATACAAGAGAAATTTAACTCTGTAGGGATAAGCAGTCTTGAGAGATCCAGAGAAAATCAATTAGCCAATAATGATATCCTGTTTAATAGTGCATTATCAGATATGAACAAACTTATCTCTTTAGCTAATAATATCGAAAGATTATATAAAGGTAGCAATACTACAGATGCAAAGAAACCGTCATTGATAGTAGATAGAGATAAATTTCTGAACAAGGATCTTTTTCTTGATGAGATTTCAAGAGACATTTATGAATATGCTATGACAGAATCACAAGATAACGAAACTAGCAATGTTATGATTACGTTGGTGGATCTCTATGCCATGTATAATAAAGCCATGAGAATAGGAACAGGTTTCATATCCCCAGAAGAGATGAGAGAAGCTTGTGAGCGATTTCCGAAACTAGGTCTAAATGAATTAAAATTAATGAAAATTAATAATAGAATTCTTTGCATATGTAGTACAAACTCATTAAATTATGTTACTGCACAGATCACAAATATTGTGACAAAGAATCCAGGTTCAGATATCTTGGGTATAAATCAATATTTAACACCTAATGATGATGGTAAATCGAATTGGACAACTGGGGTTTTAAATGAAATACTTCAAAATGCAGTCAACGATGGTTCCTTGGTAATCGATGAACAACTAACAGGTATTTACTTCTACAAAAATGACTTCTGGTAATTATATATGTGCACTTCATAATAAATACAAATGTATTCATTGATATCTTACTGATAATATTCATCAGATGAGTTTGACACTTCTTATACAAGTTTCTTAATGATCTTTTATTATTATTACATATTCTACTTTATATATGACATAACTTAATGGTAACCCCTTGCTAGTAATGTTTTTTCCAAACTTGTCCAGAATGTTCTTACTGCTTCAATATCTTTAAATCTTTGGTGTTTATCTAAAGCAATTCTTTGAACATTCCATTGTTGAACATGTTTTGGTACCTCATCTCCATTAAAATGGAAATAATAACCATTGCAGTGTTGGAATAATTCCTGTGGAGTATTCCAATGATAATTGGAAAATTGCCATGTATGGCCTGTTGTGAATACAGCAACTAGTCTATCCCAGTATTCTGGTTTTGTGAAACGGTTTGGATTATTGACAATTAAAAATCTGATTGGCTTACTTATCTTTTCAAATTTCTTCTCGACAATTACAGTATCTTTATTGCTTGTTACAGTGATATCCTTTGGACTAACATATTTAGATTGCTCGAGGAAATCTTTAATATTAGCTAAAGTTAGCATTGAGGAAGTAGCGGACGATATCAATATAATTGGTTCCTTACTCAGAACACTCTTTGAACTGGCTTTAGTCTTTGAAACATGACCTTTACTTGCCCTGCCAGATTTGGAACTGGAGCCCTTCAATGATGGGATCAACTTCAATTCGACATCCTTAATTAAATATCTGAAATCGATTGGCTTGTTCCCACGTAAACTTGAATTATGGTCAACTAATGTTCTCTCTTCTTGCAAAGTTTTATATAGGACAGGATCATCTTTCTGTATGATTTCTATATTTGATAAACCTGATGTTGTAGTTGTTGTAGAAGCTTTTGATTCGGATGTTCTTGCGGAAGCAGCGGTTTTATTTGATTTTTCTGTTGAAGCTACTGTTGCTTCTGTAGCTTCAGTAGTAGATGTAACAGCTTTGTTTTGACCTGTGATGTATTGAGAGGTCTCTGTTTGTCCAGATAACCAATTCAACAAATCATTTCTTTGCAAGAAAGAAATATTCATCAAATGTAACTTTTGACAATCCGCCAGGTAATCTGCTGCACTAGAGTCCTTGTGCATCCAACAATGTACAATTACCCTTAACACGACCGCCTTTCCTTCAATTGAGAAATCAGTTAGATCCTCTAAGGACAATGAAATTTCAGGAGACGCAGCATCTAACCCAAACGCTATTTTATCGGCTGAGGTGATATCCGCTGTTTTGGCATTATTCTTGTCAATCAAATGATATTCATCACCATTTTTCAGGTGTTCCCTTAGTGTAACTAGGATTCCTTTTGACATATATGCTTGTATATTGTTGCAATTGTTCTTAAAGTCTCTACTCACCTTTGGAAATATTGAGATATCGTACTATATTTTTTAACGTAGAAAGAACTTATGTTTCACTCTTTCTTATGTTTCTGAACAGGATTTGATATATTTGTTCACTATTATTTACCTATGAAAAATTCGGCTTAGATATTAACGACTCGAACAAACTTCGAAGGAGTGTGCTTCTAGAAAAAAAAATATGATATCCGGGTAAACGTTATTTCAAGAGATAAAGTCATCGTGAAAAATTTCAGTTGACATAAATGAAACATTTAATAATTTCGTCAAACAGCAGAATGGTTTGTATATTTTACATATTATTAAACAATTAGAGCTCAACGAGAAACCATTATACATTATTTAATGGCCAAAAAGAATAAAAAAAGTAGCAATCCAGCTGTTTTAGAACCTGAGACAAAGACTAAGAAGGGCAAGAAAGGAAAGAAGGATGTAACCGAACCTGAACCTGATTCGAAAGAAGCAAGAAAGGCCAAACAACAAGCGCATAGAGCTAAGGTTACGTCTACTACAAGTTGGACTGGTAAACTGCCTCATACTTTGCTTCATGAAATATGTCAAAAGAGAAAATGGGGTAAAATTGATTATGATATGAAAAAGATAGGTGATAAAGGTATGGTAGCAATTGCTGTCATATCATCAGTTGATCCAAAAACTAAAGAAGTTTTAAAGGTAAAGATGACTGATCCCACTTTTGATAAAACTGCGAATAAGGGTTTGATGACGCCTCAAGAGACACCAGCGGAAGCTAGACATATAGCTGCTACTGTGGCGCTATTCAGAATTGCTTATAACACAAACATGCAGATGATGCTACCCCCAAATCACAAAAATATATGGTATGATTTAAGTGATTATAAAAAGGAACTCGATAAAGCTAATCCAAAGCGTTCTAATAGATATTTTGATTTAGATCCATTTGCCACTATTCTTGAAGATAGAAAGTTAGAGAAGCAAAGAGAAAATGAAAGGGATGCAAAACAACATCAAGCTGAAAAGACTGAGGTTGCAACTGTGGTTATATCATCTACCAATTCATTGAACTCATCCAAAAAGAAGGGATCCAAGGTTGAGAAGAGGCCGCATCCAAAGAAACAAGAGAGGTCATTAGTTAGTTTCCCCAGAAAAGTATGGGAAAATGCAACTTTTATTGATTTGGATGAATCGTCCAGACAATTAATTGAGAAATTTACCAAATATAACATAGATTGGAGTTTAAGAAAGAGATCTTCTAAGGGAGATTCTGAGGAGAGATTGGCACTACGAGACCAACTGATTTCCTTAAAATTTAGGGAACCGCATGTATTAGAAGCTATGAATTACTCAGATCCACTTTCATTTTTACTATTTAACCTCCCAGAAGATGATTTACCCCCATTTTTTCATAAGAGATCAGAAGATACTAGAAATAAAGTTGAGATTTCAACACTACCTCTTACAACAAGAATATTGATTGAAAAGTTAGTGGAGATTGGTGTATCTAGCGATGAAGCATTATATGCTCTTGAGGAGAGTAACATGGATGAGGCTACTGCTGCAAGTATATTAACACAAAATTTTGCACCAAATGTTACTTTCACTGAATCATATGAAATAAGTGACGAAGAATCAACGCAACTCTGGGTTGATGAAACGGAAGGCTTAAAATCTGTTTATGAAGAAAGGTGTGAAATTATAAACCCAAATACCTGTTTCATGATTACATTGAATGAAAAATTGAAACTTAAAATGAAAATATATAAATCTCCTGAGTATCCTTATGTTTTACCTGGTATTGTTGTTTCGACATTTGACAAAAAATATAGGTTGCCAAATTATATTAAAAAGAATATATTGATCCAGTTACTGAATTATATTCAACATTCCCATATGCTTGGTGATATGATCATCTATAATATTATGGAATGGCTAGACGAGAATATTGAGAAGATTATTAATAATCCCGGTGCCTTGTTAACAGAGGAAGACATTCAGAGATCCTCACATACTAACTTAAGAGAACTTGCCTCACCATCTGACTCAAAAAAGAATAGTCTAAAGACAAGAAGATCGAACAACTTGTCACCTGAGATAATTCACAATTTAAAAGAGGAGTTTGAAGAGAGAACCAAAACTAAAGAGTACAAGTTAATGCAGGACGTAAGATCTGCATTACCAGCATGGACTAAAAAGGAAAAAATTGTGAAGTTAATCAATGATCATGATGTTGTGTTAGTCACAGGTGAAACTGGTTCCGGTAAATCTACACAAGTTGTACAGTTTCTTCTAGATGAGATCATTCGAAAGGAAAAGTCAACAACATTACTTTGTACACAGCCAAGAAGAATTTCTGCCATTGGTTTAGCTGAGCGTGTTTCGGATGAGCGTTGTACCGATTGTGGTGACGAAGTTGGATATATTATAAGAGGTGTAAATAAAACTTCAAGAAATACTAGGATTAAATTCATGACAACGGGTGTGTTGGTAAGAATCTTACAAGGTGAACATACCTTCTTAAATAATACTATTGTTGTGATTGATGAAGTTCATGAAAGATCCATTGATACAGATCTTATTGTTACTCTGTTGAAGAATTTAATAGGAAAAGTCAAGAATATGAAAATTGTACTAATGAGTGCCACAGTAAATGTGGACTTATTCAAGAAATTCTTCCCAGGGTTAGGAACCATCCATATTGAAGGTAGAACTTTCCCTATTAAAGATTATTTCCTGGATGATATCCTTGAACAATTAGATTTTAAGATAAAGAGAAATGATAGAAATAGGATGTACGATGATGAAGATAATTTTGAAGGTTCAGGGGACGATGATTATTTACGTCCAGGTGCAGACTCGAGATTTTTCAAGAGTGGGCAAATTAATTACGATTTAGTTAGTAACGTTGCAATGCATGTTGATAAACAGCTGGCTCATGAAGGTAACGATGGTTCTATTATTATTTTCTTACCTGGTGTTTCGGAAATTAACAAGGCATGCCGCTTGATATCTGAAAATGATAAATCCAATGATTTTGTTGTCCTGCCTTTACATTCTGCATTAACACCTGATGACCAGAAACGAGTATTCAAGAGGTATCGTAACAAACGTAAGATCGTTGTATCTACGAATATTGCTGAAACCTCCATTACTATTGATGATTGTGTTGCTACAATCGATACGGGTAAAGCAAAGACGATGTATTATAACGCTAGAGACAATACTTCAAGATTATTAGAATCGTTTATATCGAAGGCAGAAGCAAAACAACGTCGTGGTCGTGCAGGTAGAGTAAGAGAAGGTGTTTCTTATAAATTATTTTCTAAGGCTACCTATGAGGAAATGGTTGCAATGCCGGCCCCAGAGATCAAGAGAATCGCTTTAGAATCATTGTACTTATCTGTGAAAGCAATGGGTATTAAGAACGTCAAAAGTTTCTTGGCTGGTGGTTTGGAAGCCCCTCCAAGTCTTGCTCTTGAAAAGGCAGAGAATTTATTAGGTACGATAGGTCTGCTTGACAATCAATCTAAATCATTAACCGAGCTCGGTAAGTTTATTTCATTGATTCCAGTAATGGATATTAAATATGGTAAATTGTTGATTTACAGTATTATTTTTGGTTTAACCGACACTGGTATCCTTGCTGCATCAATTTTAAGCGAAGGTGTACTTCCGTTCTTAGGTGGATTGGAAAATAGAGACAAAGTAAGAGATGTCTTATCCAGGTTTAAGTCAAAGGGCGATTTGTTGGCAACTACTCAGATTTTAGAAGAATATCTTGCATTACCACACTCCGGTAGATCCAAATATATGAAGGATAACTTGTTGTCATACAATAAAGTTAATAATATTTTGTCAGCAAGAACTCAGTATTATTCAAATCTAAAGGATATCGGTTTTTTACCTATGAACTATAAACCGACCAATTCTGGTCCATTTAACAGAAATGATGGTAATTTCAAAATCCTATCAGCCATTCTTACAGGTTCTTTTTATCCAAATATAGCCAGGATTCAATTACCAGATCCTAAATTTTTTGCAACAAGTGCCGGTGCAATCGAGAAGGATCCAGAAGCTAAACAGATTAAATATTGGATCAGAAACGAAGAGTACGTTGATCAATTGCAGAAGTTATCAGAAGAAAAGATGGAATCGAAGATCGATTCAGAGTCTTTACCGTTACCAGCCACTCGTGCTTTCTTACATCCATCATCTGTTTTATTCTCTTCTAAAGGTCCAAATGCAGATGATATGAAGGAACTTTCTGAACTTGATGGTCCTACAGATAAGCATTCTGCACGCGATCCATTACTAAAGTATCCATTCATCATTTATAATTCTTCTCAAGTGACAAGTAAGCTTTTCTTAAGAGAAGTAACACCTACAACCACATTATCATTATTATTATTTGGTGGTCCAATCGATTTTGATGTTAACGGAGATCACCATTCTCCAGGTATTGTTGTCGATAACTGGTTACCTATCCGTACTTGGTGTAAGAACGCTGTTTTAATTAAAGAACTGAGGATGTTAGTTGATTTATCTATTAAACAGCAGCTAGATAACCCTAGATATTCTGATCGTAAGGATGATGTGAAAGAAGGCGATGGATCTGCGATCTTGAATATGGTTGAACAAATTATAGAAAAAGAATAAATGCATATATAAAAGTTTGTATATTATATTATAGATTTAAATGACAATATCTTTTTAATCGTTCGAATTTTTAATTATTTTTCATTCTTACTTAGTAATTACCAAATGTAAAATATTTTATACTATTCGAATGTCTCTAATATGGAAAAAAAAAAAGAATAACTAACAAAAGTAAATAGGATAATCATATTTACATTATCTACACATCATATTTCAATGTCAAACTCTTAATAACTTCAGTAGTTTCAATTGCATTTTTAAATTCTTGGAAATCCAATCTTCCATCACCATCACTATCATTTTCCATTATAGTTCTATCCACGATTTGTTGTAATTGTTCATCATCTAAATTATTACCTACCATAATCTTTAATACGATAAACAATTCACCATTAGATATATAACCGTCCTTATCAATATCGTATATTTTAAATGCAAAATTTAATTTATCATCTTTACTACCTCTCCCACTAAATATAGATAAACCTGTAATAAATTCTTGGAAATCTACATCACCACTATTATCTGTATCAAATACTTCCATTATTCTTGCCGCTAAAGGATTTGAGGACACACCTGGAATACTCATAAATTCATTCTTATCAATTGAACCAGAACTATCTCTGTCCAATTTCATAAACCTCTTCCTTAATCTTTCAATTTCATCTCTATCGACTATATATCATCGCTTCATTGAAAATTCTGTATAGATACTAATACAGTATACACTATTGAATAACTTAGTTTCGCAGCACAATTCAACAATTTCCCACTGTATGCATATCCTCCAAATTTCCATATCATGGGCAATAAGATAGTTAGTAAACTTAGAACTCTAGTTAAACGAAAATAGATAAAAAAAAAATTGGACATACAGTTTGTGTCTTCCAGAAGACTATCCACTATCTTAGAAGGAGTACCACCCATTATAAATAAATTCTCTATGTATATGTCAATGACTTGTGTATCTAGCTGTAATCTGACCTTTAAAAGAGTTCTTTTAACCATCAAGTTCATCATTATATAATCCTTATATTGATGAAATTTCTATGTATTTACCATTCTGCGAGCGGGCACCGCAGTGAAATTTTCGGCAAGAGAGCTTACTCAGTGAAGCAGATAACGCTGGTTAAAAAAGGCCCTAACGAAAGAGTCAACAGCTGTGGGCAGTGACTGAACTAGCATTTGATAAGATGTCATAGTAACCATACGCTAATCTAACTTAATTAATATTATACAAAGAACGAATCGAGGCTTTCCTATACTATTATGAGTATTACATTAGCTTATTAGTGCTTTTTTCTTTTTCAAGAGATAACAGTTATTGCTGCTTTTGTGAGGAAATCCGGAGTTTACCGAGACTGAAAAATTTTCGTCGAAGATGGTTCAATTTCATAACAGATGCCAAAAACCTTTAATCATTTTAAAGGATGGGCGACATTCCGGTTAATTTAACCTTGTCTGAAGCAGTTATTTCAGGTTCTTTATAGTAAGCTTTTACATTATCCAGACGTAAAAAAGTGAATACCACAGCATAAGTAAAATACCTATTGGAAATAATGACTATTAATGAAATTGACCTAGGGGTTACATGTGATATGCATGTCCATGTTAGAGAAGGTGCCATGTGTGAATTAGTTACCCCAACGATTAGAGAGGGTGGTGTCTCAGTTTCTTACATAATGCCAAATCTACAGCCTCCTGTGACTACACTAGATAGAGTTATCAAATATAAAGAAACCTTACAAAAATTATCTCCAAAGACAACTTTCTTAATGAGTTTTTACTTATCTAAGGAATTGACCCCAGAATTAATCAATGATGCTGCCAAATTAGGTGCAATCCATGGTATTAAATGTTACCCAGCAGGTGTCACTACAAACTCCGCTGCCGGTGTTGATCCAAATGATTTCACTGCATTTTATCCAATTTTCAAAGCAATGGAGGATAATGATTTAATCTTAAATCTACATGGTGAAAAGCCTTCTGTTTCTAATGATTCTGGTTCAGATGGTAGAGGAGATATCCATGTATTGAATGCCGAATCAAAGTTCCTGCCAGCGTTGGCGAAATTACACAAGGATTTCCCAAACTTAAAGATTGTATTGGAACATTGTACTACAGCTGAAGCAATTCAAACGATTGAAAATATTAACAAAGATATTAAGGATCCTTCTGAAATCAGGGTTGCGGCAACGATTACTGCTCATCATTTACATTTAATCATTGATGACTGGGCTGGTAATCCAATTAATTTCTGTAAACCTGTAGCCAAGTTACCAAGTGATAGAAGAGCATTAGTTAATGCTGCTATCTCTGGTAAACCTTATTTCTTCTTTGGTTCTGATTCAGCTCCTCATCCGTTGGAAAATAAATCAAAGCATGTAAATGTATCTGCAGGTGTATTTTCGCAATTATTCGCAATTGACTACGTGGCTGAAGTTTTCGACCAACAAAATTCTTTAGACAAATTAAGGGATTTTGTTTCTACTTTTGGTTTACAGTTCTATGGTATTAACGAAAAGGCTTTAATTTCCAATCAAAAGGTTAAATTGATTAGAAAACAACATGTTGTTCCACAAACAATTACTGATGGTAAGGGAATTACAATGGCTCCATTTATGGCAGGTCACACATTAAACTGGTCCACCGAATGGAACTGAACAGTCTATATAATCAACTGAGAAAAAAAGAAGTGTTACGATGCAAAAAATTACTTGTAATATTCTTTCATTATTTAAAAATGTATATACACTATGGTAACTAACAACAAAATTTCATATTACTATACTTAAATTGTTTTACCATATTTTATTATTATTATTCCACGATGTATTTTTTTATTCAACTAAGCTTTACCTTCAGCTTCTGGTTCCATCATTCCGGTATCAGGTTCATGTTCACCATTTGCGTCAGTTTCTTCAAGGACCTCCATTTCATCCTCGTCTGCATCTAATACACCTTCACTTAAGATTGCTTTAATCTTTTGTGTTATAATTTGATCATCGGGACTATATTCATCAATTGACATACCGTTTTTATTCTTCTCTTGCATCCAAAAGAAATATTTTTGATTTGATGAAAAGATCAAACCAAAGACTCTACCACCTTTACCTGAATAAATAGGGATCCAAGCAGTTTCACCAGGAATCAATATTAATGATATTGGTTCATATTTATTTCCTGCAGTCTTTTCAGCTGGTTTCCATTCAAAATCCCAAAATCCCATATCGGCTCCCTCACTATTTGGTTGAATCCTAACCATGCCTTGTACTGGTAAAGGCGTACATAGATTAGTTTCTTCATCGTATTCGGAGATACCTGCTCTAAATTTAATAATCTTATCACTCATATTAGTTGTCATTGCCTCAGATATTAACTTTAATTTTGTCTTAATGTAACGATATATTCTAAATAAGACAATTCAGAACTCCTTTTGTAGGCTGAGTGGTTTATCTTTTATATTTCTTGTTATCTAATATTCTACTCAACTTCTTTTAATCTGTGTGGTAAAAACTCAGAAACTTTCAGTGAATTTGGGAGAAAAGTACACAGACATAAAAATGTAGGGTTAGCCAATATACCCTAGGGTATAGTACCACAGACACCAGGGCTTCAAATTTCTCGAAATTTTGCAGCGCGCGTTCGAATTCTCGAGGCTACAAGGCAAAAAAACAAACAAATAGAAAAAGTAAGATAGAATCTCCGTTGTTATTGACTTTCCTGCACGTACATGCAGATTCAAAACAGAGGGGATCCTTTTTTATTCATCCATGAAAGAATCATTTGCTACAGGAACAACAAAGGCAAAAAAGAAAAAGAATCTGAAGATATTCATGAAGAAGTAAAACTATTTTGTATTTGCGTGCTGTTTCATGTTTTGAATGTAAGATATTTTATATATAATATATAGAAAAGCTTAAAGCGAATACATTATCCAATTAAGATAAGTGACCCAACAAGCATCGATCCAATATTCAATAAACGAATATAATACTTGAAAATGTCACATGAGATCAATTCTAAGGGCTACTGGCAACCTACCAATGAGATGTTATATGGTGTCATTGTGAAACCATTCTTCCCATTAGTGAGACATCCTGAATTAATTAATCATACAAATTCATATGCCAATCTATTTCCGGGGTCCGAAGTATACATCTTCGAGGAAACCATCGATCATAAGTGGTGCAGGGCATATTTCTGTTCTAAACCATTACCCGAGGCCTTTGTTGCAACAATGACTGCATTTGGGGACCAATTACCTGGTATCAAGACAGCAATTGTGATATTCCCGAAAAGTTTTGTTCATATCAGTGAAAATACAGATAATATAATATCTATTTTCACTTCACCAACTCAGGAAGATATAGATAAAATTGTAAGTTCAGAATGTATCAGTCCCGCATTTTCTGGTACAATTAATCTTAATAAAGAAAGTGATGTAAAAGCACTGAGTTATAAGAAACCTCCAAGACCTTCCTTCCCATACGGCAGATACAACAAGCGACCTTTAAGTGATGAAATCGGTGCCATTCTATTTTTATTATCATCACATATCTTTTCCACATATGCAGCAGGGGAATTTGAGGTTTATAATAAACTGATACTATTATATAAGAAATTAGATGACATCAGATTGATTCTGGTGTTTGATTTCTATACCGAATCAGAGCATCTAGACTTAATTAGATCAGCATCATGTCTACTATCCAAAATATCCAAGTATATTTTTGCCACAGGGAGACATAATAAATCGGGTTCCCTATCATCAATCTTATCTAAAGATCCTTGCGGGTTTCAAGGTATCTTTGCTAGAGATGTTAATACCGGTGAGTTGTTATCTTATGATAAGACAGATTTACAAACATTAGTAATGAGTTCAGTATTTTATGGGTTGACTAACAATTTCCCAATAAATGATTCAAAAAGATTAGATTCTCAGATAAGGCCACCAAATTTAGAAAATTTTGCACATTTCCATTTCTTGGTAGATTTTAAAGATATCCAATCTGATCCATCAATTGCACATCCAAATTTAGAAAATGTTGTAACTTCTGTACACCTAAGAACTAAAACAGAGATATTGACCGAACCTTATATTGTTAATATGGATACTGATAGAGATATATCATTATCGTTGAGACAATCGACGGTGGTCTTGTTTAAAGACATTCCTGATGCTATTATCAGGAATAATAAGATATATTCGGTCGTAGTTCTTACTGAAAAGGTCTCTGTGCAAATTAGAGAAAAGGCATCCGCAAATTTAACCAGATCCCCATTTATTCCATACAAATCAACAACAAGGGGTTCGCTGGATTCAGTAACGAGAGGTATATCTGCAGGGGTCATCGATATTTCTCCGGTATTCATGGATACTGATGACGTACCAAACCCAAGACCGCATAAATTTAAGATTCACTTTTATTCTGCTGTCGATGATAGGATTACGATATTACAAGGTGAACCGGATTTAAACCCAGGTTGGGGTGGTCTAATAACCAAGATTCTAAACGATTCAAACGATGGCGTTATTATAAATCCCAGAACATTAACTATGTATGTGAATATCAAGGATATCGGCAACGATAAAAGTTTGGAAGAGTCGTTTACACCAATTAATATACCTGTGAGAACAGTGAAAGCCAATTTCTTCAATGATATGTATAACCCACAAGAAGTGATATATCTGAATATAATCTCAACAGATTTATTTGAAATTCAAAGAAAAGTTACAAATATCAAAAGCATTGCAATTAAGATAATTTCAACCAACAGATATGTGAAAATGAATATGTATTCTAATGAACCCTTGAAAAGTGAGATCGAGTTTGTATCCGTTCGCCCCGGAGAATTAATTGGCGGAAGAGTAAGGATCCATAATATAGAAGAAATGAACAAATTTGAAAGTCTTACTGTTCTTGCATATTTAAATGGTTTATTAATGGCAAAGGGTAAAATTCTTCTAAAGGATAACGAAAAAATTGTCGAACATCTTGATAATACTACCATCGAGTTGTTATCTTCTGAAAATAAGAGACTAGTTTCATTAAATATTAGTTCCGAGTACCCTGGTAACTATTACAATGTAGACCCGAAAATTAAAGATTTCTTTTCCGTAGTTCAGGATTATGCAACCGAAAATACCTTCTATGAAGAGCAAGTCTTAAAAGTATTAAAAAGTTTAAATGAAGTCGAGGTTTCTGTTTTACTAAAGACAATTGATTTGTTATTACACAACTATTTAGATTTTATTAGACTCTTAACCGAATCTGGAAGCACAACTAATTCTGATAAATTTGCCGATAATGTTTTTGAATACTTCATTCTGTTCTTAAAGAAGATATTATCATGCGAGGGTAAGAACTGTAGACATAAATTATTCAAGATCTACTATAAATATTGTACCGGTATGACACCAAACCTTCCTGTTGTAGGTATCCAATTACTTCAATGCCTGACAAATGCCTATTTGACCAAACGTGAAAGTAATGATGAATTTGCCGTAGCCCTGTGTGAAATATCAGTCTTCGTACTATTATTATCAGTTGTAACATCAAATAACCGGAAGGACCACTGGAAAGCAGAGTATGCATCCACTTTTGAAGGATATTGTATTTATCTAAGCGCATCCTTCCAACATATTACGATTGGTCAACAGGCTATGCTTCAAACATATGATATGTGGTTATCGATCTTAGAATTACATTTTGATCAGAAAGAATTATTTACTATGGCAACAATGGTTATCATGTCTTTACAATACGACATCGATGAATGGTGCACAAACGGAAAAACCTTGAGTAGAGATGAACATGAATTCCTGAAAACAAAGTACTTACTATTACAAAGGATATTACTATATGAGCCATTTAAAAATTATTTACGTGATTTTGAAGAAGATGATCCAATGATTTTGACTTTTTTCCAAAAGTCGATTGATACCAGCTTAGTACCATATGTTCTGTTCCGTAATGATCCTACCCAGATTGATACAATCAGATTGGCAAATAGTGTAATGATAACAACAATCAGAAATATCACGAATGCTAAGATTTTAAAGAATTTATTAAAATTGATCCCAACGTATTGTCTGTACTTTATCCAAATCAGAAGATACTGTAAGGATGTTGGGTTATTCAAACCACGCAGAACATTCACCGAGTTATTTCCACTTAAATTTCCTTTTACCAAGTATTATGTGGATTCTATTGTGAATGATGAAATTATCGTAGAAGTTCTCATGGAAATATCAACAATGATCTGTGATTTGGCCAAGATTGCCCACGAATTATATGGTAGCGAATTGTCCTTTAAGAAAATTATCCAAGAATGTAGAAGCGATATTAATTTTGAGTCACAATTCTACCTGGAAGAAATGAAACTTCATGATATTGAATTAATTATACGTACAATTAGAGCATTTTTTATGGATGACTTCTTTCCGGAAAGAAAATGGTTAGGTATTACTGCACTATTGGCAAGGTCGTCTTTAATCTTGTTATATATGTGTCAAGACTCAATGGAGGAGCTACCCTTACCGTCAGATACTGAGGATTCGAAGAATAATATCTTAAAAACTTGGTGTGATTTCTTTAAGAGCATTCTAATGATTGCTAACCACAAGATTTCCAATCTTCCTCAACTAGCTCCAATATCAAGAAAAGCAGTTTTTAACGTAAGTGGTAGACTAAGAATGAAAGCATCCGTAATCCTGGAACGTTCCTGGAACTTTCTATCTAGAGGCGAACACCGGTCTGATTTAGCAGAGAAATATGGTGTCGATTGCACAAATAAAATTCAATTGTTACTATTTAGGGAAAATCCAACTTTAATCAGGGAGATGTATATTTATGCTCTCCATCAAGATATTAGTCCCACACTAGTTTGTTGTAAGATATTTTGGTGTATTACAGTAAATATTTGGGACCAAGAAAAGTCGTTCCAAAAATGTCTAGATTATTCAATTCCCGAACTTTACAACGGTTTTCAAGCTGGGAGAGTTTACTTACACGAGTATGAATTGTCTTGTTTCGTTCAATGTTTATTTTCTATCATCCATGTTGCGGTAGATGATGAGATGTTTGATCATTTGACATCATTCCTAAAGGAAGTGATTGGATTTTTGCACATATTGATGGAAGCTTATAAAATTCCGAAACAGCCTGAATATGATGACGACAGAATTGCTTCTCAAATTGAAATGTTCAGTTATTTACTTGATGCCAATAAACCAGAATTATTCCATAGGATGTTATACGAAATATATGTCCATTCTATTGAAAAGAAGGATTTTGTACAAGCTGGTCTAAGTTTAGAGTTACTGGCTAGTACATATACATGGAATACAAGTGATGTTTTATCTGCAATATCATATCCGCCTTTGCCTGCTCAGTCATCGTTTGACAGAAAGGAATACCTATACAAAGAGTCTGCAAAGTTTTTCACAAAGGGACTAAAATTAGAAAAAGCCCTATCAGTCTATAAAGATTTGATTGGTGCGTACGATGCAATTAATTATAATCTGAATGGTTTGGCCTTTGCATATAACCAGATTGCCTCCATTTACACTGATTTACAATCTGTGGATAGATTAGTTCCAACATATTTCAAAGTGTCGTTTATGGGTTTCGGGTTTTCCAGTTCTCTGAGAAATAAAACTTTTATATTTGAAGGTTTACCATTCGAACATATTACATCGATGCAGAATAGACTACTTAATGTTTACCACGGATCCTCTATTGTACAATCTGCAGCCGAAGTGTCACAATTATTATTAAAACCAACTATGGGGAGATGTATCAACGTGACAACAGTGGAACCAAGGTTCGTTCTTTCTGATGATTATACTAGAAGTTTGAATATGCCTAACATGAACAACAAAATTAGAATGTATATTGAAAATAGAAACCTTAATATGTTTAGTTCCTCGAGGCGATTACCAGGTGCTACAAATGTTGCAGATTTATGGGTCGAAGAATCCACATACACTACCGCATCCACGTTCCCGACCCTTATGTATAGAGCAGAGGTCATTGAAACTAAAACCAGAAAACTATCACCTATTCAAAATGCGATAAGATCATTGCAAATGAAGATACAGGAACTAAGTGGTCTACTAAATATGGGTCATAAAATATTAAAAAAGAATGGTGATTCTCTAGAGATATTCGAGGAGTTGTCAAGAAACATTACTGGTACAATATCAGCCCCAATTAATGGTGGTAGTATGCAATATAAAGTCTTTTTAACAGGTCCAAACTCCGTTAATATTGATGAACAGGACGTATCAAAGTTACAAGCAGCATATGATGAACTGACTGTTCAATTAAATGCATGTCTAACTTTACATTTAGAATTGTTACCATTAGGCGAACTGAAGGATACCCATTATGCACTTGTAGAATTATTCAAAAAGAACTTTGCTGATGAGATTTTAAGAAACCATAATATAATTGATGCATCCAACCAGGTTCCAGCGAAGAGATCAATTTCAAGAAGAAATTCCATCAAAAACCCAAATAAGTCATTGACAATGTCATCGTGGGAGATGCCCCCACCAACATCCGCACCTGCAGGCATCTACAAAGATGCGTTACAGTTACAGCATCAAAACGATATGCTTGCACCAGATGACAGGATCTTGACAAAATACATGGGTAGACGTGATTCTCGTAGTTCGTCGAACATAAATTTGAATCTGACCTTAACTCGCACAATGTCTAATGGGTCCAATACTTCAAACGTGACCACACACGGATTACAGTAAACATGAGCAATTATATACCCTTATGTAGCAATTATATATAGACAATTATCGAATGAAATCGTGAAATGGAGATTCAAAGACAGAGTTGAACGTAAATTAGTTATCTTAGTCTGGGATTTAAATCACTAACGACGAGCCAATGGCCCTTCCAATTCCATACGTCGCGGAGTCTATTTTATAATTTGTCATACAATCTCAAAGCGAACTTGCAAAAGTATGTTTGCAATATGAGGGGATCAAAAGAAATCGAAAGTAGAAGGTTCAAAGTTTGTTTAATGGAGATTGTAAGTTACAAGAATATAAAAACCAGATAAACATAATAAATAGAATTATTCCCAAATTTATATCATAATAATAGCGCAAAATGTTTAGATCCGTTCTTCGTACCAATGCATCTCTATCACTTAAAAGGGCTGTTCCAACGACTGCTAAATATACCACAGCTAGATTCGTTATGCCTAGCCGTTACTACAGTGAGGCTGCTACTAAGTTAACACCTGAAGCTATCCAAACTAGAGTCTCTGATGTTATCAAAGCTTTCAGTCAAAGTAATGCTAATGCTAAGATCACACCAGAAACATCATTTCACAAGGATCTTGGTTTAGACTCCCTAGACACTGTTGAACTTTTGGTTGCTGTTGAAGAGGAATTTGATATTGAAATCCCAGATAAAGTTGCCGATGAATTGAAGACTGTTGGTGAAACTATAAAATATATCGCCTCTAACCCAGAATCTCTTTAATCTGGAATAACCATTGGAATTTAAAATACCATAATAAAGGGAGTTTATGAGGGTGTAGTAAGTGCTACCTTTTGTAATAAGATTAGATACTTTAAAGATGTGAATCGAGAAACCGTAGTATCACATTACTTGTAAATGTTTTAACAAAAAATCAAAAAAAAAAAAAATGAAATGAAAATAAAGTGACAGAGTCTATTGGTCATTAACTATATAATTATTAAGCTCCACAATCGAATAATGCAATAAATAAAAAGAGCACTATATCAATAATGTGTATAATTTTTTAATGAATGCAGTATATATTCTTTCTACATTATGGAGCATATGTCACATAAAAAGCAGACAATTTATATCTTTTTTACATTATAGCTTAACGTATATAGTGGTGTAAGATCGTTGATTTCATCTGGCCAGATGTTTTCAGGAAGGTAATTACCATTCCGTCGTAGAAATTCTTGTCGTTGATTTTGATCTTCATAGTTTAATTTTTGCACCTTGTTTTGACATTCATGTATAATTTGAGTCATCTGATTGGCATAATCCTTTCTCCGTTGTACTTCTTGCAACAAAGACTCATAACTTTTTTCGAAATTGACATAAAAATCAGTTAACTCCTTTGTCGTCTCAATTTCCTTAAGACAACCAGTTTTGTAAATATCTATTAGTCCAATTATATCTTTGAAAATAGATAAGTACTCACTATTTCTTGCAAGGTTTGTTATGAGTTTACTCATTTTATCATGTACTTCTTCTTGTTCGGCATTTTTCAAATGAATGAGCTGAAGATATTCTGGGATAAAATCGTTCATGTCTTTTATAATTTCACAGAGTGACTTAAATATAGAATCTAATTCTTTATCGTCGTTTCTTACAACAATTATTAGCTCGTTGAACCCCGTGTAATCCAAATTGCTCCCTGATCCTTTGTTCTCTAGGTAATCTTTCAATAATTGACATTTATCGAAATGGGTTGTAAGAGAATCAAAAAAATTTATTAAATCGTCTTCCAATTGAATTAATTGTTCAGGATATTTTTCATTTAATAGTAACATATTGTTATCAGTCTCATGTTCAAATTTATCTCCAAAGATTTGTTTCAGTTCCCTAAGGTTCTTATTTACAAGTTTGTCATTTATTTTTCTCACCATACTCTCATATTGTAACTTGATGTTCGAAATATGTTTCTCTATTACAGGAATCTCCGCTAGCTTTTCTTGTAAAGTATTAGCTTCCTCGGTGGATATATAATCACTCAGTACCCTAATATGCTTGGATGCAGTATTTGTTGAGTCTATCTCCACCAATGTATTTTCAATCCCACTTAACTTTCTAATCTGTTCATTAATTTTGTTGCTCCAGAATTCCATTGTTTTAACTAAGTCTACCATTACATATTGTAGCCAATCTTCTTTAATAACTTTTCTCCCTATATTGTCCCTAAGTATAATTTGCAGGAGAAAATGGGTCTGTTTCTCTATACAATTGTACAGAAATTTCAATTTAGATATTCGTTGCAGCAATTCAGTAGATTTAGATTTAACTTCACTAAGTTTGATGTTCATATCATTTGCTAAAGTTTGTGCATCAAGCAGCGTTTTGGTTGCATTGTTTAGATATTTATTAATTTCCTCCCCATAGGTTTCAACTGATATTGCTGATTCTGTTGATGAACCGATCACTTCTGCACTCATCAAAAATTATCTTGAGATGCTTATATATATACTGTTGTTGTTGTTTCGTTGTTTCATGATATATGACAGTTTGTAATTATTTGATGTGATAGATCCTTATCACTTTTCTTGCGATTTAAGACGGACTTATTGTTGAGTCCACACCGATATGACAAAAAGACATAACTGATATTTCTTAAGAAAACACAAATTGACTTAATCGATTAAGATACTGAGTTCAGATTACTACTTTCCTTTACGAATTGAGTATCTTGTTTCTAGGACAAATATAGTTAAATATATATATGTTTTCATTCAAGTGGGTGAGACCCAAGCAGAAAGACCTCTATTATCATTGACTTATAATAGGGTTCTTGATAATAAACTAATAAGAAAATTGATATTTGAGGGATATTAACATAATGAAACCCTCTCAGAGTGTTCTCAAAAGGGACGCGACCCTAATGTTCACAGTGAATGTAATTTTTTGATTGCAGTGAAACGGCATCAAAGCCCGGGTTTACACAGTTTTCAGTAATTCCACGGAAATCGCGCAGATTCCAGATCGCCAAACCGCGGTTGCTTGGCTCATCGCGAAAGGAAAACTTTTCCTTTCAGAGTTTTCATGCATTCATCCCAGAATGCTGCATAAATGAGATGATGATGAAATGGCTAAATCATTAGTGATATCAAAATCTGTTGGTATCTTACTTCAAGTAAGAATAACAGCAACACTGACAATATTTTAGATTATACGCTTTTCGTTGAACATATTAAAAGATTATTGTAAGGAGATTCGTCGATTCACTAACTCTTTTAGCATCACAAGGGATCATTTTCTATTTTAGTTTCCGTATCATCGAGACAATATTATTATTTTTAGATACAAACTATAATAAGGCACTGCATAGCATATACATATAGAGCATACTCCAAACTGTACATTTTCGATGCTACTGCGATTTTTATTATTTTTTATACACTTTTCTCATATTGTTACAGCGTTTGATGATTTTGGAACATCAGGCAAAATAAGATTCAGCAATTTAGGTTATGATGATACGATACGATATATAAATAAGATAAATAATGCTACGTCTGATAATTGTGAATGTACGTTGGGTCCGCCGGAATGGTTTGCGGGACCGAACGCTCCATTATCAGAAAGACTAGTAGCACACATTAGAGGTCCAATAAAATTACAGAAATTTGCATTTTATAACGTCCGCCATTTTGTATTTGGGTCTGATAATAACACATTCAATTGGACGCAACAGGCATTATTTGACGTTGCTCCAGATTCAATCAGTAAACAGACTATTAATGTGACATTTTTAGGTCACAAAGGGAAATATTCACCCTGTACTGGGCGTGCCTTGACATTCATTGGACAAGATGCTGTATCGTATTCTCAAGAGAATCCCGATCCTTTGGAATTTTCGGGATCTGTTCAATCAGATGAGGAATTTATCATATATTCAAACTTCCCTTGTCCTAGATCTAAATGGACTGGGATGTGTGGTTATTATAAGAAAGGCATAAAGTCATATACGGGTTATGAGGGACAAACTAAGATGTTTCTTTTTGAATTTACAATGCCTACTGATAATAGCAATACAACTGAAGAGGATACCTTACATTATGACGAACCTGCCATTTGGTTAGCTAATGAGAGATTATCTCGTGCTACGGAATATTATAATTGGAATAATAACTGTTCTTGTTTGTTTCATGGTTGTGGTGCATACCAAGTTTTTGCTACTAATAAAACTAATAGAGATCTCTTGTATTCATCTGTCCAAACATTTCAAGGTGTCGATAGAAATACAAGTCGAGATCATGTATTGTTGGGGACAGTAAGTGATGGTCAATTTATTAGACCAAGAAATACCACTGTTAGAGGAGGTGTGATATTTGATTCCGAAGGGAACATCGTAACATTTTTAACAAATAACACACAGTTTCATGAACACCTGTCACCTGAACAAGTTGAAGATATGTTATATGACATACCGAACATTGGTAAGGAGAAATTTTTACCATCGGGGACATCAATAGCACCAAATACAACTAGTTCCAGTAATGGTTCTGTTGTTAAAACAGGTGGCGAAATATGGAAATTATACTTCACACTACTTACAACCATAATCCAGTTCTTCCTATTATGACGAAAAGATCAGCTTGAAGTCTCTGAAGAACAGATATATCTACTCACATTCATAGAACAACTTTAAATAATAAATAGTATTTAATATATTAATAATAGCATTAAACAATACCGGTACATGATATCTGTTAAGGCGCATGGGCGAAACAAGAGGCCGAAAAATAAATTTTGAAGTTTAAACTTGAATGAAATAAGGATTGATCGGAAACAATCGTACAAGAAGAACTCGTGACTTATAAGATAGCAGTATCAATTACGGGTCAAATTCATCTGTGACACAACAAGGAAGTAACCTAGGATAAATGAATGAGTGTTCTTAAAAAGTTAGGTAATATAATAAAAAAGAATGATATTGAGAATAAAATATTGGTATCAACGAAATTATTTCAAGGAACAAGGACTACTGCTCAGCCAACAACTAAACAACCTGAGAAGACAGATCCTATGAAACTCTATCAAGAAAATAATGATCTAGTTGGTAAAGATTCACAATTTCAAAGGGCTCTAGTCAAAGATTATCTGTCGACATTTAAAGATGTCAGAGATTTTACTAGACAAACTATTAATAATGATTATGATATTGAAAGAGTTAAAAAATTTAGATATTTAAAGGATAAAATATCATTGAATCCGAAATTCAAAGAGACTCAAGATGAAATTTTTTTAAGTCGAATAATTCCGATATTGACTAGAGAAAAGAGAGATATACATGTAAATAGAAAACAACAATTGCATATTCAAGACAGACTACCTGAGGATAGATTTATTTATCCACGAGATTCATACGATGAGATCCCACCTGTCCCTAATTTTCAAGAGGATCCAGATTTATTTGCCAATTATATCGGTTTATTAACACATACGACATTTCATTACAGAAACTCTAGTTCAGCCAGCAGACTTGTTCCAATATTGCTTCGTACTCTACTGCATCCAATGAATGAAACGACAAGGCCATATCAAACTACTGAGACATATAACGATTTATTGTATTACTATTTATGCAAGAATGACATGGCATCTATGAGAGAGACGTTTATATTGTTACAACTCGCAGAATGTAAACCGAACGTGAAGACATTTAATTTGATGCTTACCATATTGTTACGTAACTCCCGAAATAGTAGCAGTCCCAATACAACTCGAAACGTTATTTATTATTTACAAAAATTATTTCGTGGCGGGATAATCCCTAATGAAGCTACTTGGGGGATCTTATTTCAATTTCTAGAGACTGATAAAGGCCGTAGTACTTTGATTGAAACCATGAAGGAGATGGATATAGGGATGTCTTATCGATTTCTAATTATGTTAATACGTGAAATGGATAGTATGAAAGAGATGTCTGGATTATCGATATTGAAATTGTTTCAACAGTATGAAATACGCATGAATTATAGCATATTGTCGTTTGTAATTCGTCGTTTCTTGGAACAGAAACAATTGAATCATGCGTTGACTACAATCAACCATATAATTGAACAAAATAAGAGATCTGGCAGTGTAAGGATATCGATCAATGCACAAATATTAAATCTGTTACTTGGTCATTTTGCCAATGGCGGAAGATTAGATTTGGCACTGATGACATATAATAGTTATATTTTGAAAGGTACAGTTGAACCTGATCCACAAATGTTTGATTGGTTATATAAGAGTCTAGTTAAAAACGGATATTTTAAGGATTTTCCAGTAGTTGCTCATTGGATCAAATTACAGAGATTGAAATATACTAGAGAGATGAGGAATTCGTATTGGAAATTGAAATCTGATTCAATTGTGAAATTTAATTGTTTGAAGAAATGGAACGAGAAGGATGCTGATAAATTTGAAGAAATGATGCAACGGTTCGTACTTTCTAAAGAGCAAGGGTATGATACGTGGAGAAAATCAAATAGTGATCTGAGAAAGATACTACGATATATTAATTGTAGACCAAACAAACAAAGGGATGATACTAAAGCTTCGAGTTCATTGATCACTGCAACATCTGACACGAGGAAACAAAAACTTGAATATCGTAAATCGATAAGAAAGATTGCTATCAAGAAAGCTTCAATTGAACGTATCCCATATGCGAAGGACTGGTACAGTGCGTTAAACACTGATCTAAGGAATCGTAACATTATATAAAGTAAATAAATAGATAATAATATTCATTATAGTTACAAAAGTATTTGACTGAATTAAATATAGTATAGGAAATTAATTGTATATATGTAAGAAAGGAATACGTGAATAAAAACGAAAGGTATGGTGAGAATTAAAAGAAGACGCAATAAAAAAATAAAAGTTTACGTGTTGGAATGTTATTCAAAAGGAGATAAAGAGAAAAAAAAACTAATGACACAATCAATAGTTTTCAGGATGTTCTTCGTCTTCTAATACATCTTCAATGACTTCTGCGTCTTCTACCAAATCATCATCCATCTGTTGTTCTTCTTCGTCCTCATCTGGAATTTGTTCATAGACGTCATCCATTGTCTGATGGAAGGATAAAGTTGGTTTAACAACTGCAAAATCTAGAGTCCAAGCTTCCAACGCAGCTTCGGCATCCATAATAATTTGTCTAGAGGCGTCGTAGCCATCATAAGTTGGTCTAATTTCACCTGGAGTAACAGGTGCATCATCTAATAGTTCCAATAGAGCTTTACCGTAACCTGCTACCAAAGCGAATTTTTCAGCCATTTCACGCATGGAATCGAATTGATAATTGTAAGCAGCTTTCAATTTTTCTCTAGTGATATTAGATAACTGAGCTTCTGCTACTAATGATTCAGCTTCAGCTCTTACCAATTCTTGTTCGAGGACAGGAATCTTTGTTGAAACCGGGTCTTTATATTTCAAATGTGCGATTTCATCAGTAATTTTGTCCTTGCGGTCTCTAGAAGGTTGTACTGAAGCTTCTATATTTCTAATGGATTTCATAGTGACACGATATTGATCATATTTATCGATGAATTGATCTTGCAATTCACCTAATTCGAATAGCAGGACCCCTAATTTGTCTGTTACATCAGAGACATCATCATCATTATCGGAACCCCATAATGATAGTTGTCTAGCTGCGGCACGTCTTTCATTTGTTACAACTTCCATTGAACATAGAACATTTTTTTCAGTCTTGACTAATTGTGATAATTTTCTTGCTAATTCTGGACCGAATGAACCAGCTGCCGATTTACGAAAGGAGGCAGCCAGACCTGCTCTACCGAAAAATCTAGATTTAGTAGTAGCAGTAGGTGGTGGAGGAGATTGTAATTGAGCAGCAGTTGGCTGTCTAGAGTTTCTTAAGGAGTAAGTCTTATGCATAGTTTTTCGTATACGTATCTGTGAAAAGAAGAAGAAAAAATGATATTGATTGAGTAAGCTTCAAACAAAATGAAAAGAGATTTCACAAAACTGACAAGTGAGTTAAAATAACTAATATAAGAACTAGTAGTCTGAGTTTGTCAATATTTATATCATCAGTTCAATGCATAAAAAAAACCTATTTCTAAATTAACTTTCCTTGTTTTTCCTGAAAATTTCACCCTTTAAACATTCCTTCTATTGAACTGCCCTGCGTAATAAGTTATTCATAATTAACAAAGATAGATCGATAGATGAGAGATATCACTGGAAACGAGTGTGCAATGGGAACGGCAACGGCGACAACAATACAGCAAGCTGCGGATGCAGCAAATGAGTGGTGGGAATGGAGGAAGAACACCCCTTAATTCTTATTCTCACTTGCATTTTTTGTTGGTGCGAGGAGACACCTGCGGCGGAGGAGCGCGCGGGACGACAACAAACGGGCACGGGCCCTGGTGAGGAGTGAAACGAGAGGGAAGTCAGAAATGCCCGTGGACACTAGGTTTTTGGCTAAGAAGTCTCAGTAGGAGTATCGTTAGTTAGCCGTGTTCGTGAGGAGTGATGATGGGTGTATTTGCTATTTATCATGTTGTACGGCAGAGAGGGTCAAAGAGGGTTTTATTTGTTATTTATTTAGGGTCTGCTAGGGTTTCATTGGTAGGCCTAACAGAAAGATGTAAGAACCCTGGTTTTGCATTTTTTGTTAGGGTTTGTGGTTCTCTCTTCTGCAGATTTTTCTTTCTTTTCTTTTCTTTTCGTCTCAGTTCCCATTGCTTTTCTCTCTTTCTGCTCCAGTGGTGGCGGTAAGAGAGGCGATGTGATGATCTGTGGTGTTATATGACATATATTTGAGATATATATATATATACTATACATATTAACTCAGGAAAAGTTTTTATTTGTTTATTTCAATTGTAAGTCGCTAACGATATACTGACAAGAGAATGGGTATTAAAAGATTGGTAGATGATACTGCAACTACTAATAACAAAAAATTGAAATCTGATACTACAACTAATTTAGATATTTTACAGACACGTCTCAAACACTATAATCTTGACTATTATCATGACTTATCGAAACATTTAGACGCCATATACGATCCAAGTTCAAAATGGTTCAGTAGATTATTCCCATTGAAATTCGATACTAAATTACATTTACCATATGAGATTGAAAATCATTTGGATCGAGCTAGATACATCTGTCACATTCTATTGAATTTATACATATCTATCAGTTCTTTAGATATCCAAGGTTTGATCAATATCAACGACAAAGATATTAAAAATATTCAAAATGGTATATCTGACTTCATTAACAACACTACATTGACGACACAGCCTGAATTGGTAGCAGATATGGATGTCGATGAAGAAGAAGACGAAGAAGACGAAGACAGCAACGAATACATAGATCTATCGGGTCCAGATTCAAACAATTCCATAGGTAAAATCACTTCTGAAAATAAATTTATCATCAATGTCAATCATTGGACTAATGAATTGAGAAATTGTCTCGATTTCAATTTCCCTTTATCACTAAGAAAATCTTTAGTCATCGTATATTATCATTTATCAATGGTTCAAGGGCAAAAAATTTATAGACAATTACATGTTGAGATCATGGAAAAATTGTTAGATAGACATAGTCATGGTACTAATTTCACAGAACTTTTGAAAAATGATAATTTAATATTGGATCATACCACTTTGTTTCAATTATTATGTGAATTTTTACCTTATCCAGATTCAGATTATATCAGATACGATATTACATCAAGGGACGATTTAAATCTATTCAGACTCTTGTTGAAATTATCACATATGTCTAAACATTTCTTTGATTCAAACGAAAAATCTTTGTTGTCACAGATTATGAACACTTTATTATCAAGTATATCTCCTCAGACTTTACCTATCGTATTACCAATAATGACATCGTTCGTCCCATACCATTATCACAATGAACAAGAACATAAAAGCATCACAGATTACATTCCATTTTGTTTTGGATTATGGAGTTCAACAAGTGCAAACATTGCAACAGATACTCACATGTATGACTTTATTGGAAACGTTCTAGAAGATTATCATGGCAGAACTTTACGTCAAACCTTGACAAATGATATCGCACCAGACTTTGATCAATATGGACTGTTGAATAAAGATCAAATGATTTTCTTATTTAATAGATTACAAGGACATTTAAGAACTAACGGACAAATTCATTCCTTTTCAAGAACAGTTAGACCATTTATTTATTCCATTAACGGTAACGATTCCTCATTCTTCTTTGAATATTTGTCTACATTGTGTAAAGCTATCGAAACATTTGTACATCCGTCAAATAGTGGGTTCTGGACAAAACCAATTGCAAAATTCGTTCATTCCTTCATTAAAATGTATCACGGCAGAGTTAAAAGAGAACAACGTATCCAGGGGGAGGATCATCCTCATAATCCACTAATGTTAACTACTGCTTGTCATGATCAAATGACTAATTGTTTCCTTGAAATTTTATTCATTGGTGCACAAAACAAGAATCCAGATATTCCAAATTACTATATTTCTTGTTTTGGTTACATTGCAGATTTAAAACCAAAGAGTCTCGTTCTAACGATGGATAGAATCATCATAGAATTATACGATTCTTTACAAGATGAATACATTAATTCAAGACATAGAATCATCGCTTCCTTGAAACAGTTCAGCCGTATCGTGAGATTCATGGTGATGGATGAATTATACCGTGTTCACATTATTAATATATTGTACATGTTGACAATGAAATTAGATATGAATGATATTAATCTGACAAGTAATCTAGTTAATGGGATTGTCTCCATTGCCTCGTTCATCCCATTTGAAATACCACTTGGAGAAGACGAATACATTAATTTTGAATCAAACACTTTACCTTTTGTTGAACAACATTTCTATCATTTGAAAGCCGGTAGTTCCTCAGATAAATTCGAATATGATAAGAACACCTTGAATGTAGCCTTTAGAGGCTCAACAACAATTTTAAATAACGTTTTAAGAACTTATATTGATAAATTATTCAAAATGACAGATTCTGAATTGGATGATGGATTCATTACCAAATTGAACCAAACTACAATGATCATTATTCAAGCAATGGATATAAAATTATTCGAATTTTTCACTGAACAGTTCACGAAATTATTTTGGGATAATGAGACATACAATGAGAAAAATCCAAATTTCGAAATTTTGACCACTTGTTTAGCTGCAATCGTTAAAAGAGACAACACAAAGAGCCCAGCTATATGCAAAATGCTGTTTTTTAAAATTAAGGAACAAATTGAACGTGGTGCTGGTTCTGTTAGAAGTAATACAGAAATTCAAAGAAGAGATTTGAAGTTGGTTTTATATTTAACTGCTTTAAATGACGTGTTGAGACAATCTTATGATTCCATTTTGTTATTTTCTGATGAATTGATCGAAGCTCAAGAATACATATTCAAGAATATCACTAATCCACCATTAGATGTTATCACTTCTATCTTGGTCCACAGTACCTGTGCCACATTAACAACTACTGAAATTACCGAGGCTGCATTATTTAGCGAGAATAATAACTTGACATTTGATGAAAAATGGGGTGCTTTACAATTCTCAGAAGAAAGATTCTCTAAGAAAAACCTGGATTTTAAATGGCATGTTCCAAATGAAGCAGAAGTGGAACTATGTATTGAAATCTTCACTAGAACAGTCAATATGTGCATTGATGAAATTGAAAAATTGTTAAAACTATCTAATTCCGTTAAAGGTCGTGATGACAAGATGCAGAAATATATTCTGATATTGACTCATTCGTTATCTGGTTCCAGTTTACTTTTCGATGCAGACTATACAAAGATTCTAAACAAGAAATACACGGACAAGATCGGTTATGCATCCAGTACAACATCCAGTAGATTTGCTAGTTTGTCTCCTTATGTCTTTTTAGAACAAGATAGTGGTCAAGAGAAAGATGTGGGCCCAGATTTGACTACATTACCAAAAGATATCGATATCAAGAATCCATTAGAATTAGGAAACGAGCAGTTGTTGGAATTAGAAAGAAGGGAAGATAGTAACACAGCAAGCGCATCTGAAGCTCCATCACGTATAGCTACTCCAACCATTCATCGTGAGGAATCCCCAACTTTAGGTGATAATATCGGAGTAAATCATATCTTAGGTACAAATGATCCCCAATTTAAGGATTTGGATATATTTGCCTATAACTATTTCTTTGGTAACAATCCAACGGATAAATTAAACAACACATTTTATCATAAGATAAATAATGAAAGATTACATGTCGGCCATTTATACCACAAGATCTTTAAGTTCTTATCTGACAATTCAGAGACTAATATTAATACATACCAATCATTACTTCACGGTTTAAAAGTATGGTTCACAGATATCGGTAAGGAAACTATATTTAACGACGATCCAAATTTGAATCTTGAATATGATTTCTTGGAAAATATTCAATCGTTACGTCATTTGGAACAACCATATACAAGAACTCTATTAGCTGTATCTGTTAATAATTTACATCAAAGCAGAGTCTTGTTGCACTCCACTGTTAGAAGTCCATCTAAACTAGAATCTAAATTATTAAATGATATCATTTCTTTAGCATCCTCAGTTTACCCAGATATTCACAAGCCAGCACAAGCTTGCTTGATGCATTGTATGAAACAAATTATTGGATCATATTCAGTGGTTGTAGGTCACCTGTTAAATGATCTGAAGGAGAACTTGGAGAAACAGCAAAATATGAAAATTGAAGTCATTTTAAAGATATTATGTTTGAGAAAGATTCAAAGAAGGTTACTCTCTGATTATACACATGTTCAAGATGTCATACTAATGCTTTTAAAATGTTACAAGATAAATGAATTTGATATTTCAGTTTATGCTGAGAAATTGTTGCTGGATATAGTAACCAGTATTAAGATCCCATCATCTATTTGTGTCTATGATAATAAAATGTATACTCCAATCGATCCATGTGATCCAACTATTACACATCAAATTGAATTAATCAAAACTTGCAAGAATAAGAAGATACATGCATATCATGTATTACTAGCTAGTGTCCAAGACAAGATGATTTCAATATTAAATGATCATAATGAAACAAATTGGAAGATACCTACTTTTATTATACAGTTTATTAGTAAACTTCAAGCTAGTTTAGAGATGACAACATCTGTTAAATCAGTTGAAGCCATATTCAATCAATCACAACAGAAACATCCGGAAATTGTTCATTTAGTTGTGAGATCATTCTTAGCTATATCTAACAAAGTTATTTCATTATCAGACTACAACTATGATATTTCTAGGGCATACCAAAGTACATATGACCCGGCTTTTGTCACAGCCATTAATACATCGGTCACTGGTGGTTTCCAAAGCGAATTCAAAAAAGAAATGTCAAATTTCGATAAACCAAATTATTTCATCGATGGTAAATCTTATGTAGGGTGGTTGTCCTGGGGTAGATCCATGAAGGTGTTGAAGAATGCACCAATAGATATTACGTTAGAAGAAAATGAGGTTGAAATCTTTAAGAAATTAGGTAAATTGATCACTAAAGAATGGTTAAATGTTATGATGACATGTTTGATTCAAGACAATGAGACTCGTTGTGTTTTCAGTAGTAGTGATGTTTCGTTTATTGTAATGTTGATTATCTTAATTACCAGAAATTTCACATCGAATCTAAAGTTATCTGATCTATTTGATCTATGCTCAGTGTTTTATAAAAGATATGATAAAGCATCTACCATTATGTCAATTGAACTATTAGCTGGTATGATTTGTGGTAGTAGATATCTAAATGAAGAAGAAATTTTTGAAAGAGACGAGTTCATTGATAGATTTGTGAAACAAGCATTAAACAACGAATTTAACCAGGATGCATTTGAAATTTGGGGTACATTATGTTGGTGGTTACCATCTGTAGTTGATATAAGAAGATGTTCTGTTTTCTTTAAGAACTTTAACAATCCGTATAGTCTGATGGATAAATCCTCTGAACAATTTGGTAATCAAGCTTCGAAGATTTTGATGTTGGGTAGTATCTTAATGAGTATGGATTTTAAGACACCAAACATCGATTACATTATTGAGAATATTGTATTCGATCATCCTTATGATCAGGTAAGAGAATCTATTGGTAGATTAGTAAGTATTATTAGTCAAGTTAAAAATACACCATCTTTTGCATCTGTGGAACAAATGTTGGATGTTGAAGGTAGCAATGAACAAACACTGGGTGTTGTTTTACAAACTCCAAGAGGTAAAATGGATGCATTAATTAAGGAACAATTCCACAAAATCGAATCAGAATATGATAACATATCTGGTATGACTCCTCAAGAAATTTTGAAAACACCTTACTACTATTTGTCTTCAACTATGTTCCATTGGTTACAAGATCTAATTAGAAGCACCAATAAGATATCCATTGTTCCCTATATCGTTGATTTCATCTTACCTTTCCTTTTGAAATTAATGAAGGAGAAAGATGTTTGTACACTAGGTGGTATTGACGCGGCTACTGATTTCCTTGGTATTGCATACTTGCCGTTAAGTAAAGATCAATTCGATCAAATTATTAAATTAATGTGTTCAGATTCTTTACAAGAAAACTCAAAGAAAACTGCATATGAAATTAAACTCAAATTAGCATTCATTCAGCACTTCATTTCTTCGCAGCTATTACAAATGAGTGATTCCCAAAGAAACACCATTATGGAATTTGTTGTTTCCCAAGTTTACAATGAGACTCACGTCGAAGTAAGAATTAGAGCTGCTGATGTGTTGTCCGATATTGTTCATAACTTAAGAACTTCAAAGGAATTAACCAAACTAATAAAAAGATTTTCTGAGAAATTAGACGGCTACACATGGGAGCAAAAGAAGCAATTGTCTAAAACGGATATTGTTATCCATGGTTCTGTTATAGCATTGGGAGCGATCATTTCTGCTTTCCCATATGTATTTCCTCTGCCACGATGGATGCCCGAACAATTATCCAAATTAGCATCTTGGGCAAGAACCAGTGGTTTGGCAGGTCGTTCTGCTAAGGATACAATCAGTGAATTCAAGAAAGTTCGTGCAGATACGTGGAAATTCGATAGAAGTGAATTCACCACCGAGGAGCTGGAGGATCTAGAGGGTGTCCTATGGAGAAGTTACTACGCATAGTTGTACTTGTAGTTTGTTTACTTTGTTTTTGCACTCGCATCCACTAGACACATATATGACACCACATCATATATATATTATAGAATATCATAAACATAAATCATATTTAGTAGCACTGTATCTGTCATAATTGATACATTATGTATATTGTTCCTTATTTGGAGATTGCTAATGGAAAAATCTCATAATAATGACGCGAACAGGAAATCGACGGGGTCCTTCGGCATTTTTGTTTGTTCCTGCTTTCGCTTTGTCGAGCTGTTTAGTGGATGCAGTGCTTAGGTGCACTGTCTCTGAACAAATAGTTTCTGTTGTTTACGACTTATTCAATTAGGACATTGAACGTTTTGCTGCAGTTTTGTACGATTGTAAGTGGTATCGTGAGCAGTTACGAGTGATGGAGCAGTATGCTTGAGAGTGTGTAAGGTTCAATAGACATAACTGCATAGATATTTCGTTGAAGTCGCAAGGATCCCATTCACTTATATAGTAATCAGTAAGTAAGCATATTAGCCAAGATACTACAAAATGTCAGGTAATAATAAAAACTATGATTCCATTATGAAAATTTTACTGATCGGGGATTCCGGTGTTGGTAAATCATGTCTATTGGTGCGTTTTGTAGAGGATAAATTTAGCCCCTCTTTCATTACTACCATTGGTATTGATTTCAAGATAAAAACAGTTGATATTAATGGTAAGAAGGTTAAATTACAATTATGGGACACTGCAGGCCAAGAAAGATTCAGAACCATTACCACAGCATACTACCGTGGTGCCATGGGTATTATATTGGTTTACGACGTCACAGATGAAAGAACTTTCACTAATGTTAACCAATGGTTTAAGACTGTCAGTGATCACGCTAATGACGATGCTCAGTTATTATTAGTTGGTAATAAATCAGACATGGATACTAGGGTCGTTTCATATGAACAAGGTGAATCCCTCGCTAAGGAATTAGGTTTGCCATTCATTGAAGCTAGTGCTAAGGATGATACCAATGTTAATGATATCTTTTTCACTTTAGCTAAATTGATTCAAGAGAAGATCGATAACAACAAAATGTCAGATGGTGGTGCTCAAGATAGCAATGTTAATATTAAATCAGGTAACGACACTGGATCCAAATCCAACTGTTGTTAGATTAGTAAATCGTTAGCAAATGCAGGATTGTCTGCTCATCTTCTAGAGATAACACTCCGGCCCCATATTTACAGATTGCAAAGATGCTATGTACCAATATTATGTACAATATATATAAATATAATATATAACACTCGACATGAAAGATCATTGAACTGTAAAAGGATCAAAGGTCTGATCGTTCTCCTTTATTGAACGAGCTGTGTAGTACTGGATATATTTATAAATACAGCCCTAATAAGAAGCCCTAGGGCTATATATTTTTCATTTGGCCAGTATATACAAACATGGAATCATTTTCCAAAAGAAAAAAAAAGCGGAAAAAGAGTCTGAATGTAGCCCTATTTATCACTGAAAAATATCTTACCGGTGGTGGTAGAACCATTAAATGAAAATATCTATACAGTTGGGATAAGAGATTATTGCAACTCTTTATTTCAAGTGAATAAGTTTGTCTTTCAAAGTAATATCAGTCGAAGAATCGATTACATAAATCTAACATCTCAAACTTTCTAGCCTTCACATATAGCAAGTTTAATTCGATGTCAATTCAAAATTATAAAAGGCGTAATTTACAAAATCCTTACACGCCATTGTATTCTACAATTTCGGTATATGGTACCAGATATAATAGACCGTCTTTATTTAGTAATAGAAGAGTAATGAGTAGTTCTGGTTATTCAATAAGTCGTCAAAATAGTCCCAGTTCAAATTCAAGAGTTATATCAGTTTCCTCAATTGGTTCTAGGGATTCATCTCAGCATTCGTTAGTCTCAATAAGCTCTAAATCCGATAATGATGTACAGATAGTGGGAGAAAACAGAGGAGTATTAACCGATTTATCTACCGGATTTTTAGATACTGGTAGAAACGTATTCAAGAAATGGCTCTCAAAGGAACCACAGCATGATGTAATTGATTTAACAACAGATGACGATGAAAATGTACGAAGACAAAATGATGAAGAACTCAATGATTCTTACAAAAGAAGGAAGTATAATAATGACAAAAAATTGAACTTATCAAGAGATCCCTTTGGCTGGAATAAATGGGAAACTCAAGCTTTTGGTACTGAAACTAGTCCCGAGAAACAAAATTCCAAACAATATGGTACACATTTTTATAGAAATAACGAACGTCGAAAAGAAAGCATTAGCAACGCCCCAATGATTCTTAGAGGTGAATCCGATGAAGTATCATATTTGAGACAAATATTTAATGGTACTTACGAGATACCAAAAATCATCGAGGATGAACGTGAGGAACAATGGAGACTACTGGAGAGAGATAGGCAATTGGGTAAAGTTCAGAACTCACGAATCAAAAATTCAATCATCGACATAACAGAAAAGATTAAAAAGATTTTGATGGAAAGTAGGAAACAATTAAACGAACCTACCGCTGCAAGAACTGGTCATAATGATGATTTGATTTTTGTTAGAGAACATAAATTGACCTCCTTAGAAAAGAAGAGACAAGACTTCTACAACGACAACTTCAAACTAGATAAATCATTACAACAATTCAAGGATGAATTTAGAAATTATAGACAATTGATCAACAAAAGGAAACAGATACAAGAGGAAATCAGAGCTAAAAGAGAAAAGGCAAAAAGGGTACAAATTATCATTCCACAATTAGATAATGCTGATATAACAGAAGTTAAAACAACTCTTAATAGAAATGATAACGGTATATTAAGCGATAAGGATAATCTTGAAGTTAGAGTTCGTGACATAAAGACGCTGGCCCCAAGAAGATGGTTAAATGATACAGTAATTGAATATTTCATGAAATTTATCGAAAGTTCTACTGAAAAAACTGTTGCATTCAATTCGTTTTTTTACACAACGTTATCTGAGCGTGGTTATCAGGGTGTTAGAAGATGGATGAAAAGAAAGAAGGTTACGATTACTGATTTAAACAAGATATTTGTTCCAATTAATTTAAATCAATCACATTGGGCTCTCGGTATGATAGATATTCAAAATAAAACAATCAATTATGTTGATTCTTTATCGCATGGTCCAAATGCAATGAGTTTTGCGATACTTAACGATTTGAAAGGATATGTGATAAGTGAAAGTAAAGAAGCGATCGGTCAAGATTTCGAATTAAATCATATCAGTTGCCCGCAACAACCCAACGGATTTGATTGTGGTATTTATGTTTGCTTGAATACATTATACTTGAGTAAAGATACAGACCTTACATTTGACTATAAGGACGCTGCAAATATGAGGACGTACATTGCACATCTTATTTTATCTGGAGATAAAGCATAAAAATCAGGAAGCAAAGAATATGCATAATAGTTTTGATTTATATGTAGATGTATAAATTTGTAATTAATATATGGTAGATTTCATCAAGGGAATTTCAATCTAGAAGATATAATGCTTTATTCAGATTTAAACTAGGTTCTATCATTCTTTGAAGGTTTATTTTTGTCCTTAGTTGTATCTTCTGTACTAGTGTCAGACTTATTTTCCTTCTTATTCTCACCAGAAGATTTGTTTTCTTTCAATTTCGGAATATCATTTTTGATCGTCAATTTATCCAATTCCTTCGAAATAGAATTCGGGTCTGTTGCCTTTGAATCATCATCTTTGATTGTTAATTTACCTATATCCTTCGATATAGATTCTAATTCCTCAGTTACATCAGGTATGGTGCCCAACAGATCATGTTCCTTGATTAAATTGTTTAATTGTTTAGACCAACCAAGTTCTCTTGCAATGATATCAGCTGCATCATCTGAATTAGTTTCTATGATAATATCTGTTTTCCTTGGAGATACTTTAAAATCACCTACTATTTCCCTGCTAATTAATGCTCGAGTAGTGTCTTTCTGCACATCTGTAGGCAAGTTAGCAAAAGGGTAAACTGTTAATGAGGTTCCAACTACGATAACAATTGGTCTGGTTTCCTTTTCACTCATTGTTTCAAGATCTGAGTCCCATGTAGTGAAGAATTTCTTAGGCAAGTCCTCACCAAAGAATACAATATTTGGTTTAATTAATCCATTACATGAATTGCATCTAGCGAAATTTTTGTCACTGGGATCTTTTTGATATTTATTTAGATGTTCCTTAAAGACATCCATCTTGAAAATTTTCTTACAATTTATGCAATGATTTTCTGCAAAACTACCATGTGCTTCAATAATATATTCTTGAGAGATACCTGCCTGTCTCTCTAGAGTATCTATATTTTGGGTATATATCCTTTGTAGACGTTTGTTATCCTGGAATAATTTCAATAATAGATGAAATCTCGATGGTTTGAATTTACCGGGATACAGCTCTGAGGCTAGCAAGTAAAAGGGTCTTGGTTTCTCCTCGAAGAAATCAATATCAAATACAGCCTCTGCGTATGGAAGATTTAATTTAGATAAATTATGATACAAACCAGTCTCTGGTGATCTAAAATCAGGTATCCCACATGATGTAGATATTCCAGCTCCAACTAGAAATATTACTTTTTGTTTGGGGTTTTCTTGCAATAATTTTGCCAATTTTTTTGCAGCTTCGATTGAATTGTTCTTCATATTTGGATGTGATTGGTTTCCTCAGATTTAGAATCAGTCTTTTTATGCAGTTATTTAACTTATACTTTTGTTGATAGTGTTTTCAAATATGTGTGTTTCTGAGAGGAAACCGGTATTTAAACAAAGCAAGCCAAAAATTAATAACTTCACGAAAAAAAAGAGAGAACGCCATTCGTAGGTATAAAACTAATAAGGAACATTATCATTACGCAAAAGAACAAGATATTACAGGTGTCGCAATCATACCAATTTACGATATGGGTGGAGTATTACAAGTCCTCTCCATGTTTGGAAGTGTCCTGGGGTTCATCTTTTTAACATTATGTATCGCTTCGGGATTGTATTATATCAGTGAAGTTGTTGAAGAACATACTGAACCAACAAGAAGATTTTTAACAAGAACAATATGGGCTATTGAATTGATATTGTTGCTTTTGGTAATCTTTGATAAATTCCCATTTAAATTAAGTTTATTTGCAATGGGATCTCATTTATTATATTATCAAAATTTGAAGAAATTCCCTTATATTAGTTTAACTAGTATAACTTTCCTTTCGAGTTGTATCGTTGTTGTAATTAATCATTATTTATGGTTTAAATATTTCAATACGACTGAGATTCCACCACAGTTCAGATACGATCCAAATTATATTGCTCCAAGAAAGGCAACATTTTCACAAGTTTCCTCATTTTTCGCAATTTGTATATGGTTTATACCATTTGCATTATTTGTTAGTTTAAGTGCAGGTGACTATGTGTTACCTACAAGTGTTGAACAATCTAAGAAGACTGATGAAGTGACTACTGAGATGTTAGAAACGGAGGGGAAGAAATTACGTGGTAGAACTGTTGGTTTAGCTAGAGTAGTAATTAATGGATTACGTAAATATATATATTCTACATTAGCATTATTTGGTATCCAGGTACAACGTGATTACGATGAACTAGGTATATAATCTCTAGAGAGATAGATCAAATAAATAAATAAATAATATATGTATAGACGTGTATAAGTAATTAATTTGTATACAGTAATACACAGATCTAAGGAAAGTCATTGAAAAAAAAAAAAAAAAAAAAAAGATATCAGTTATATGAGATACATCAAAATGAAGCAATGGATCAGCGAGATAACTGAGGAGAGGTTCGAAGAAATATCGGGTATGGAAGAACCATATTGGACTAAAGATTATATTAGTGGGATACGATTATTTGTCAGTGATGTAACGAATGAATCCCAGTTGATTGAGAACCAGTTACAAACAATTAAAAGATTTAATGACAAATGTTATAAACCGATGCTTTCACAGTTGAAACAGATTGAATCCTTGGTACAAGTGTATGGCTTGATGCAAACACGCAATATTGATAATCAATTGACTGATTTATTGGTTCGATGTCAACGATTACTTCATGAGAATAAATTGTTTCATGAAGATTTTATGAAAGAGGTATCACCTTTATATAATAGATATTATGATTCGTTAAATAAATTACGATCTCTATCTCCTAGTTTGTTGAAGATTGAAAATGATAGTGAGATAGATATTGCTAGTTGGATCACATATCCATATATGTTAGATTCACAAATATCTATTAATTCTAGGAATGAAATGATTCAATATGTTCAATATGTTAAGGACAATATTAATATGATTCAACAATATAAATTACTTGGTAATAAAAGATATTTCCATGGTAATGAATTGATCAATGTAATAAGAGGGAAATATCCATTAGTTGATACATCACAGTTCAATAGTAATCGATTAGGACAAGATATGATTGAGATGGGTTTAATTGAAGAATATAGTAGTCGACGATTATATATGTCTAAGGCTCAATTAACGTATGATATTGAAAGGGATTATATATGGCTAGAGCGTAGAGAAGAAGTAATGACTCACGGTAGTAGTAATAATAAGGAGGAGGATTTCTTATCACAATATATTATTGTTGAAGAGAACAAAATAAATTTAGAAGTAGTATATTGTAAAAATTGTTCGTATTATGATCAAAATATGAAACCCGGAATAATTACGACTATGAAACGGATTCAAGATACATTTTCTAGAATAATCACAGAACAATTGTTCAAAGATATTACATTGAAACCTGAGGAAGGGTTTGAGATCCAAAGGAAGGTTGTGTATGGTTGTGGATATTATATTAGAGATAATGGTGTTCCAATAATAAGGAACAATGTACAATTTTTATTTGGACAAATTACATATAATGATATCACCGATATTGTTGAATCGATAGATTTAATAATGAAGCAATGTTGTAAGAAAGGAACTTTTAATCAATCCTTGGATATATGGCATGGCGAAATCAATTTAATGAAAGCTAGTAAATTAAAGATAATGATACTAACCAAATTTTATCATGAAAATAAGAAGGATATGAGGAACAGTGTTGTGATACAACAATTAATTGATGAGACTGATAATACAACGATATACCATCCGCGAGATTGGTCAGATTTAATTAAATTGTGGTTAAATGAATTACCTGGTGGTATATTATTATATGATACATCAATTGAACAAATAGTAGTGTCGCAGTCGTACAAAGAGATATTTTCTGTAATTGTTAAGAATTTAAGGGAAGATGCGACTATGGAATCGATTGCAAGAATGTTGGACATTGATAGTGGTGGGCAGATTATGATACAATCATTGATCCGTGATTACAATAGAAACAGTTTATCTATGAAACAATTAGCTGCGAAGATATGTCAATTAATAATGAATTGGGATTGCGATCAACATGTTATGCAGACAGTTAGAACGTCGTCCGAACTCGATTTCATACCGCTACCATATAAGACTACACCTCGCATTTGAATAGTGTAGTATATATATATGTATGTATGTATGTATGTATGTATAGCCGCGCAGCCTCGCGTTATTTGTCATGCAATTTCATTCTTTAAAATAGATACATTTTATTAATGCAAATTGATAATCTGTATTTGTTGACACTTAATCCAATAGACACATTACGAATTGTGTACAGGACCGTTTATGAATATAAATATTATATAATAACATCCTAATATTGACTCCGATAGGGAAACAGCCACCCGTTACTGTACGTACGCTTAAATATATAAATGGCGCAGTGTGACGGTGCTACCGACAATGGGCAACTTTCAACGGTGTTATAAAAGGGAACAGATAATAATAATAATTATTATCCGGCACCGCTTTGTCACACTGCACGGTACACCGCCGCTCCCCACTCTGTAGCACAGAACCAAAAAATATCGCACCGGACGAAACACTGCCCTCATTTAAAACACCGATCGTCGGATCGATCGCAATCGCAATTCCATTTGATATCTACTGGTTCTTCGGGGCTTCTGTCTGCATTTCTTCCAGTCAGGAAATAGTTGCACCAGCAATTGAAATTTAAAATATCTCACAATAGCCACTCAGACATACTATGTAGCTGTGTATGCATGTGGAGTTGTTGAGAAGTGGTGGTATCTTCTCTGTCCTCGGCGGCTATTAACCCCGCCAAGGGTATCCATATAAAGATACATCTAGTGTCAAAAGGGGTGACACGATAGAAACTGTGTTCATCCATTTATTTACTCTGCAAATACATCCCTTATTTAGGTGTTTGCTTAGTTGACAGGCTGTGAGTTCATTAAATGACTATAACATCGGTGTTCGTAATGAGTGTATTGTTTACTGGTGGGGTCAGTGGGCAAACGATCTATGAAGTTGGCATAATAATAGATAGTATACGTAAGTAAGTATATATACGCAGATTCCTAAAAGAGTAAACCAACACGTGATCTGGTGCCTTTGTACGGCACCGATCTGTCACTTTGTACGTACACCCGACCCTGTGTGGGAGTTTCTGTTTTTTTGCGTTCCGCCCCTATTATTTTCTGTATTTGTTCCGCGATCTTCCACCTAACAATGGCCCGCACCAACGACGCCTTTCTTTTGTAACGTACGTAGAGGTGCTTCCCGCTGCCGAACCATCTGTCCCCTTCAGTTTTCCTGCGAACAAACCTCCGTGATTTGTGGTGTCCCCCGTCCCAAGTCCCATCACCTTGTATCACACCGACCCTCAGTGCAGAGCACACTTTGCTTTCCTTTCCTTTGCAACAGCACAACACCGTTGTCGTCTCTTTATTTTGCAAACGTTCTAAAGGGAGCGTCTGTGTGTCTGTTTGTAAGTGCTTACATGAGAAATTTTGAAAATTTATTTTCACTCTGTTTTACAACATAATCAATTAATCATTATTATTCAATTGTTTAGTAATTCTAATAATGATGATGATAATACCCCCGTTCCTCAATTTCAAATTTCATCTTTAACACTTCATTTCAATTCATATATAAACTACGTTTTAATCTTTAATCTAATAGGAACTTCTGTTTTTTTCTCTATCATTCAATTCTTTATTATCTTATTTCAATCTTACTCTTATCCTAATACAATATACTCATATATATATAACCATAGAAAGATTTGAATACTTATCTTTCATATATATATTTGCAAAACAAACAAACAACACTAAAACTACAAACTCATCATTATGTCAGCTGATATTGGTCTAATTGGTCTAGCTGTCATGGGTCAAAATTTGATCCTAAATATGGCTGATCATGGTTTCACTGTCTGTGCTTACAATAGAACAGTTTCAAAAGTTGATCATTTCTTAGCTAATGAAGCTAAGGGTAAATCGATTATTGGTGCTCATTCCATCGTCGATTTAGTTTCAAAATTAAAGAGACCAAGAAAGGTTATGTTATTAGTTAAAGCTGGTAAACCGGTCGATTATATCATCGATGAATTATTACCTCATTTAGAAAAAGGTGATATCATTATCGATGGTGGTAATTCTCATTTCCCTGACACTAATAGAAGATACGAAGAATTAGAAAAGAAAGGTATTCTTTTCGTTGGTTCTGGTGTCTCTGGTGGTGAAGATGGTGCTAGATTAGGTCCTTCTTTGATGCCAGGTGGTTCTCCTGCTGCTTGGCCAGAAATTAAGGATATCTTCCAATCTATTTCTGCTAAAGCTGATGGTGAACCATGTTGTGACTGGGTCGGTCCAGCTGGTGCAGGTCATTATGTCAAGATGGTTCATAATGGTATCGAATACGGTGACATGCAATTGATCTGTGAAGCTTATGATATTATGAAAAGAGTCGGTAGATTCTCTGATAAAGAAATTGGTGATGTCTTCGCTAAATGGAACAATGGTGTCCTAGATTCCTTCTTAGTAGAAATCACTAGAGATATCCTAAGATTCAATGACGTCGATGGTAAGTCTTTAGTCGAAAAGATTATGGATAAAGCTGGTCAAAAGGGTACCGGTAAATGGACCGACCTATTAACGCTTTAGATCTAGGTATGCCTGTCACTTTAATCGGTGAAGCTGTCTTCTCTAGATGTCTATCCGCTTTGAAGGATGACAGAGTTAGAGCTTCAAAGGTACTAACTGGCCCAACCATCCCAGCCGATTTAATCAAGGACAAGGAACAATTCGTTAACGATTTAGAACAAGCTCTATACGCTTCCAAGATCATTTCTTACTGTCAAGGTTTCATGTTAATTAGAGAAGCTGCTAAGACTTACGGTTGGGAATTAAACTTCCCATCTATCGCTCTAATGTGGAGAGGTGGTTGTATCATTAGATCCGTCTTCTTAGGTGAAATCACTAAGGCTTACAGATCTAACCCAGCTCTAGAAAACTTATTATTCGATGATTTCTTCAAGAACGCTGTCGTCAAGGCTCAATCTGGCTGGAGAAAGACCATTGCTCTAACTACTACTTACGGTATCCCAACCCCAGCTTTCTCAACTGCTCTTGCCTTCTACGATGGTTACAGATCAGAAAGATTACCAGCTAACTTATTACAAGCTCAAAGAGATTACTTCGGTGCTCACACTTTCAGAGTCCTACCAGAATGTGCCTCCGCTAACTTACCATTAGGTGAAGATATTCACACTAACTGGACTGGTCATGGTGGTGATGTCTCTTCTTCCACTTACCAAGCTTAAGCTTCCTAACGAATAAAAAACACAACTTTACCTTTTTATGCTAATTTATATACACCTATATAATAATAATGTATGAGAAATTTTTTAAATAGATCTTTCAAGGCAAGAGAAAAAAATACGCGCTGACGCAGCTGGGCAATGCTATAATAAAGTAATTGCAAATGTCACAAATAGAACATATATTATAACAATAGTATAATTTTAACAGAAAAATAGTAAATTCAATCAAGTATATCACCACAACAATGGAACAATTGTATGATTATAACTTACCGAATGATCAAATGTTAAGACAAAAGACCTCAGAGTCAACTCTGTCTTCCCCAAAGAAATTAGTTCAGAAAGTTAAGAATTGGCTCAATTTAGGATCACACAAAGAGAAACTTAATAGTATCATGGAACCTGGATACAATTTTGATTTACCTACCGATTTGAATGAGGAACCAGGGAATTCAACAGTGATTACAGAACAAGAAAATAAAAATGAAACTTATCTGGAACTGGTTAATGACAGTTTTATTCAACAGACACTAGGGAATGAGTATCATGAAAATATATTAACGACACAATTCGCAACCCACTTAAATTTTAAAAATGTCAGTTGTAATAAATTGCGGAAACGGTTAGATGGAATCGCTAATAAGAAACAAGTCGAAGTGAAACATATACGTAAATTCATTAATGATATTAATCAATGGAGTAATAATCCATTGTTTCAAAATGATATCACAGACACTCATTTGGCGATTAAACAGATTACTACTTTGTTCATGCAAGATATTAAATACCAAGAAAATATAATCTGTCAATTGAAGGCAATTGTTAATAATTTGGAATATATCTCATTGAAGGAGACAGATCTTATTAACGATCATAAGAGATTAGTTCAAGAAAATAAAAAGTATCATCACATCAAGCTTAAAAGGGGTGATATTCATCCAGAGACAAACTTTTCAAAAGATCGTTTATTAACTGCGGAACATATTTATGAATCGATGAAGACTTCATTCCAGAAAACAATATCAATAACAATGAGACAATTGTTCCAGGATTTGAGTTATGAATATTACTCCTGTAGTGAGGATATGAAGCTTGTTTCTTCAGGATTGATTAAAGATTTTATGATGTCCCTTGAGAGTCACAGTTACCAAAAGTTCACAGATCAATTGGAACAATTGAGAAAGAAAAGAGATGTTAAAATTTGGTCAAACTTCTCAAATGAGGATAAGCAAAATAGAGTTAAATGGGAAAATCTAAGAACTGGAGTATATGAAAAGAATGACTCCTTGTTGCAAGATATTTACAAGAATATTCCATCTAGTAACTACTGTTCCACAGGTTTACGTAGAGTCAATAGCTTCCCTTCTGCCATGCAATTGAGGCCAACCTTTGAAGATCTAGATGCTTCCATTGACCTGGGGATGAACTTAAATTTACAAAGACTGGGATCAAATAGTCAAGGCTCAGATACTGGAGATAAGTATCATATGTTAACATCAAATACATTTTTATCCAGTAATAAAGATACTAGAAACTCGGCTACAATTTTGCGTAGCGTAGATCCAAATATATGTGGCACTGCCATGAAAAATAGTGCAAATACCAAGTTACAGAAGCAAAACACAACGATTGATTCAATTGGCCCCCTGAAGATGGAAAACGGGAACTATGTAGAATATAAAAGTAGTCTCAATGAGGGTTGTGATACACCTACTTTATGCAATAATCATTGGCAAAATAGCAATGAAGATGAAAAAGATGAGTTGGATACTGAAGCAAAGTAATGTATATGTGAATCATTACTTATATAATATTTAATTCACATTCTTTTATATATGACTTTCTAAGATAAAATTTGTTATGAATGAAGTGAGTTATATTTTTAAATAAGATTATATATATATGGGTGTAAACTGTCCAACATGCATAATCTTGACTATGAAAAATCTACTTCAAAATCGTTTTCGAATTCTAATTCATTGTTATTGATATTATTATAATAAGATCTACTATTGGTCTCACAATTCTTGCTATTGACTTCTTCCTCAAGGGTATAGATCAACCGAACTAGTGAGTCAATTTTCTTGCTTTGCAAATACAACAATTCATCCGAACTAACAAGTGAAATATGCTGTTCTTTACCATCGTTCAAACATTCTTTGTTGTCAAATTCAGTTTCCTCCCAGTTTAGGGAATAATCAGATTGGAAACAATTATTTTTCCATACATTGTTTGGGGCCTCATATAATGGGATATCATCTATCCACTTTTTCACTTTATCTCTGACAGACATATCCTTGGCTGTTCTAGGATTGAACTCACTAGGCAGTCCCTGGCTCAATGGAGAATTATCCTCTATAATTTTAAAGTCATTTTGAAAGTTGACTTGTTGATACCGATTTATAGCAGATATATTATGCAAATTGTTACGTCTATTAAAATTGTTCTGATTATAAGGATATTCATGTGGTACATTATTATAAGCGCCAGCATAAATATTGTTATTATTGTAAATTTGTCCATTCAAATTATTTTTCAACATACCAGGAGTATTACATTCAAATCCATGATGATAATTATTATACGTTGGTGTTTGTGAATCAGATATTTGTAAATATGAATTAGAACCCATAATATTTTGTGAATTTGACAAGGTAGGTGTTGAGTTCTCTACAGGTTTCTTATATGGTACATTCATATTTTGATGATAATTGCACTCTGCACAATTTTTAAAATTATTTAAATCACGAAGGGGTGAGCTTTTACTCATAAATTTCGGTTTGGGATCCCGTTGTAATTTTTCATATGTGTACCAGTTATTATTGGGATAACTTTCCAGGATTGGCTTATAATCATATGAAGGAAACGGGTTGGTGCTATTTCTCTCAAATTTATTCGTCATTTAATTGGAAGTCAGATAGTGAAGGGTGTTAATCAAAAAATAATGCTACCAGATTGAAAGTTGCAAATGATAGTCAGTTTTCTTTTACAAGAAATTTTATATTTTGTGACATTTTTTTAACCGAATTCGTTTCCTTTTAAATTTATTCTTGTCGTCCTTACAGAACTAAAAAAACAGGTGATACACACCTTAAGAAAGGAAAGTGATTTTAGTTTAATATTTAAAAAAGAATATTCAAGATAAATAAATTTATGTACATTACCATATTTAGCGGTTCGGCAAAACAGTGCCTCAGTAACTATGAACCATATCCTTACATTTATAGATGTTAAGCCTCGTATCATGGGAGTTAGCAGCAACAAGCATCATTCTATGAGGATGGAATGCCATTGTCGATACAAAGGAACTCGCAGAAGTCCTGTTTGTTCGTATACCAGTAGCTCCAGCAATAGTACTAGCAACACCATTGTTTCCAGTTGAATTGTTGAAGAATGACAATAAATCACCAGACGTAGTCCAAATTTTAATTTGCTTCGTACTTGTAGCAATGACAGGCGCATGCTCATGAATTTGAGCGGTCGTCATGGTTAAATTATTCCTTTGGCTATTGTTTTGACCAGTACTTTCATCAAAGAATGTCTTAACCGGATCTTCTGATCTAATATCCCATAATTCTACTGCACCATTTGTAGCGCCGCTAACCAATTCTCTGTAACCACCTCTTTGAAAATGGACATTATTGATCCACACGTCTCTACCTCCACCACTTGCTCTCCATATACGTACAATCGCGTTTCTATGATCCAATCTCCTATCATATACTCTAATAGTACCATCACTAAAACCACCAACAAATATATCACCTGCGACTTGATCAGAAGTTAGAGAAGTAATCAATGCAGATGTCTTAGCGGGTATATCCACTTGGACGGTTTCCGTGTGCGCATCCCAGACTCTAATAATTTTAACATCACCAGTTGCAAGAAGTGAACCTCTGCTTTGTTGCCATTCTGTAATAAGACCGTATGATCTTGGAGTTAATAACATTTCTGAAAGTCCCTTCCAAGAAGCAATATTCTGGATATTATCCATGGAAGAGTAATTTTTGTACAGTTTAATAATACCATCTGATGAACCTGTCATCATAATACCAATATCATCCTCGTTGATAAATTTTAAATCTGTTATCTTAGTCCCAAACGGATTGGCATTTGAGAATCTAGTCAATATTTCATTAGATTTCCAATCAAAAACTGTAATATTGTCTCTGTCATCTGCAACAGCTAAATGATCTTCAAACTGGGTGAATTGCAAAGTCTTTGGTTGTGTTTTATTATCCAGCGTCACAAATTTCGCGGACCAATCACCATAAAGGGCCTGCTTCTTTTGACCTTGAGTTTCTTGAATTAAGAAATCATTTCTGTTTTTCCTCCATAATCTCTTATTATACTCAATACTTCCCTTTTCATCATTTTCTGACTTTCTCATTTGTGGTTCCTGGAAATATTCACGAGAATAATCCAAAAATGTACTTTCAAATGGCAATACTAACTTTTCAGTTCTTTTACGGTATCTTGGTACATTGGGTATTGGGGCTAAACCATGTTCATCATTCATCGCTGAAAAACTTATCACATCATTATCATTGTTTGTCACGTTCGAGTCATCAATTCTGTCACTTTCAGAGCTATCACCCATATCTAGACCCAAGCTCTTAAAGAATCCAGTTAACGACAAGGAGGTTGTATCAGACCTATTTTGATCCGATTTAACTGTATGTACGTGATTATCGTCATTATTGTTTGATCCATTAGAATGGTTATTTGTAGTGAAAGAACGAATTTGAGGTTTACCACCATTAACTGGAAGCTTCTTGAAGGGGTACTTTCCGTTAGATGAGACTTTGGAGCCTCTTTTTGCAAAATGTTGTTCAAGTCTGCTAAATGGTTCTTGAAGTTCCTTGTACATACTTAATTCAAGCAGAACATAATCGATTATCTCTTCTGCTAATTCCCGATTCTCCAAATATGAGTCACTAGCCAAAACTAAAAGTGCCTTCCAAGCCGTACTGAAAATAGAGCCATAACCAACAAAATGCTTTTCATTATAACTCAAAGTTTCCGGATCAGCTCTTTCCAGCTGACTGCTATTTTCAATTAATTCGTTAAAAGCAACAACAATGAAGAAGTTGATGTATCTGTAGACGGTTCGTGAAAGGAAAACGATAACCTCTTTTCTTACCAATGAGGAACCATCATTTATTAACTCCAATGCTGCTACAATGTTTGTGATTTCTTGAGATCTTAGTACTTTCAGATCAATATTTTCTAATTCTCTTTCCATACACACACAGTTATTCATCTGTTGTTCAAGTTTCATTTGTTGTTGTTCGAGATGCTGTTGATTTTGCTTCTGATTGTAATTATTCATTATTTGTTGTAGTTGTGATTGTAGTTGCTGATATTGTTGTTCATATTCCCTCTGCAATCTTATAATTGTCTCTCCGTCTGAATTATCAGAAATGAAATGATTCAGACTTAAAATAGTAGCAGTTCTAACTTCTGGTACAGGATCATGTAACGCTTCTAGTAACACGTCAAAAACTTGACATTCCATGGATAATGATTTATACAACGGATTACCTGAATACAATAACCCAATAAGGATAATACACCATTGTCTCAATAATGGTATCTCTGAATTTTGAATGTAAAAACAAAGCTTTCTAATAAGTTCCGGCTCGAAGCAACATTTTTGACCCACTGGGAAGTCTCTAATAAATGAACACAGAACAAATACCGACATAGCCTTTTGTTCGTCAGTAGTTTCACTCGAATGATACAATGGGCTAATACTATTTTTACCTAATGAGTCATGGTGCTGTAATCTAGCACCATTGAAGCTTCTTCCATCTTGGATTATAAAGGATGCATCATTGTTTCCAAAATCAGGTACTAAAACATTGATAAAATACATAAAACCCTTTTCTTTGATCAATTCTGCCTGAGTATTCTTATAATCAATAGACATTATTCTTGCCCAGATGAACACTAGGATCGGTTTCAATTCCGGTGCAGGGCTTTGTAGTAGTTTCAAAACATAGGGGAAGATACCAATAGATAACGATAGATATACTGCCCATGGGCCCAAATCCAGAAACCTAGACAATAGTACTAAGGCTCTAATACGGTGAACCTGAGAAAGTAAAACTTGTAGAACGATAGGTAATTGCTCAGGAGGGTTTCTAACATTTGAGGCATATTTCAACCATAATTCAAATGCTGTCAAATTCTGCTCAAAGAATCCTGAAAACTGCTGTGGTGGTAGTTGAGGTACCATCCTTACAGCTGAATTTCTTTTATTTCCATTGGAGTTTCCTTGTTGTAACCCTGGATGGGTTGCTAATGACATCGTACTTAAATTACCCACGTTAAATTTCGATTGTCCTTGTATACTCTCAGGAGCTGTATCTCTTTGTTGTAACTTTTGGGTTGAAGATGATTGTGATTGTTGTCCATTGTTATTATGTTTCTGTAGGGATTCTTCCTGTTGTAAAATCATTTGTGATTCCAAATCAGAAGTTTGTGGAGAATTTTTTAAATTTTCAACGACTTTACTCAATACTTCGTCCATTGCTAAATCCCAAGACTTCCACATTTCATGGGTTGCAATAGAATCTGGTAGTTCTGGGGTGGATAATGGATGACAATTATACCAAGGCACAATTCTTTTCGCAAGAAGAAAGTTACGGAATAAAGCCGCTATCATTAAGTCATGTCTGAATAGTCTTTTGAATAGTGATCTAGGTAAAGAAGTCCATGCGATAGTATCAGTAATAGCGGTAAATATCCAATTAAGTTCACCTAAAGGGGTTCTTCTATCAGATAACATACCGGGTATATTAATATTTGGTATTTTGGCTTTGTACGCATTCTTTGTATCATAATGTTTATTAGAATTATCAAAAAATATTTTATATTTGGTGTCCTTCAATGGTGATCTCATTAAGAAGATTCTTATACTAATTTCTATTGGACAAGTTAAACAACATGTGAATAAATCTGCAGGTAGTTCTGGGTTCATGATCAGTAATTCGTTTGACCTACACGAGGCCAATTGGAAACAATCTTTGTATGCTGCAGTGGGCGATTGAGATGCATTATCATGGTTACCTTCTTCATCATCCTTTATTCTCTTTTCTACGAATTTATCAAAATTCTTCACAATATTACCAGCACTATTACAATCATACACAAATATGCAAGGTGCGCCTAACCAAGTTTGTAAGTCGTATAATGAGATTGGAATATATTGTGTATAACCTCTATTAAATACCCATATCTCTCCTGATGGAGTGGGTTGTGGTACACCATGTCCGTTATAATGGAACAAAATTTGATCATCCTTAGATTGCCGTCTCAATGAATTACAAAATCTTTTCACATCTTCCACGCAGGGATCCAAACTTTGTTTATAACGAGTTCTCAATGACAACGTTTCATATTGAGATTGTAAGTTTTTACCAATTTGTTCAATTGCCTTTTTAGAGTCTTGAAAATTTAATGGATCCACCCAGGCTTCTACACGAGCACATGGATGTGTTTTTATAACATCAGGAGGATCGACACCAAGATTCAGACACAACAACAATGCTGCGCTTACCGTCTTTTGTCGATCTTTTGTTATCTTCCAATTTGTTATTGGTTGATAGTAGTGATCTTTATCTATTCTTTTAGTCTCTTCATCAATAGGATTCCCATTCGTTCTATGTCTTTTATCATCGTAATAAAATATGAAATCATTTGCTAATTCTTGTAAAAGGTGCTGGTCTTTGTATTGCTCTTCAAACCCATGACGTGTCTTGGTGTTAAGATTCTGTAGAGGTTGCGGTCCATATATTAGAGTCATTATCAACTGCTTTCGTAACTGTGTTATTTCTTACTAGATCGGGGTTTGAAGGGAGAACTTTCTTTTCTATCAATTTCGTTTTTTACTCTTTCTCTCTACCGTATCCATCAAACAACTTGGGCTTGTTGGGCTACTTTCCTTGCAACTTTACTGATATACCCTTTTTAGTTGAACCAGTTCACTTTATCTCTGTTTGTCAAGTTCCAGCATTATCATCTTTTTGTTTTCAATATCAACTTTCACGGTAATACAATACCGAGATAGGGCTATATGAGCTTGTATTAGGGCTACCTCTAGTCGGGTGAAAAATTTATGCGATGAGCTTACTGTTTGTTGACCTATACAAAAAAGGTGTTTCACTTCTGGATAATTAATCGATGAGTAAGCAATGTATTACGGTTACTTCTTGACTTATTTCCTATTTCTAAGATATATATTCAGCGGATATCGTTGAGACATTAACATTCCAAAATATTTACAGCTAGGAGTGAACAAACAACAAATAGAAATGGCCAGTACTTCTCATAATCCAGCAATTTTGTTGAAGAGAACCCTGAGTTTGGCCGATCCATCTGGGTTCATGGTATGCTACGATTCCATGGCACAAACATCCTCTTTGTTAATCAATGAGATTATACATAACATATCAGGTTCCTCTGACCCAAACATTACATATATTGCATTCGAAACTGTCAATAAGCCAAGTTATGCAACAAACTTTGTAGATGTTAATGATATAGGTTTTACAAAAGTGATAGAGACTGTCCAGAGTTTGTTACCTCTAGCTAACCAAACAAGCAGATCCAAAAACTTAATTATTGTGGATTCCTTAAATCATATTCCATTGTCTCATTTATCTAGTTTCATCACATCTCTAGTAGCACCTCATATAACTTTATTATCAACATATCATAAGGATTTACTTTCCAACATACCTACTCATAGTTTGGATAACTATCCTAATGCAGAGACTCTGTTACAATTCATGGCTACCTCTATATTTGACATCGACCCATTATTGAACAATAGCACATTGGATGAGACTGAATTAAGATATAGTTTAGATAAATTCCATATACCTAAGGGTCTAAATAGATCTCAGTTCAAAATAACTTTTACAAATAGAAGAAGATCGGGTAGATCATTGATACATGATTTAGTAGTTGATGCAAAGAAACATACCTACGACTTATACGAAGACGTTGCAGAAGAGGCGACTGAAGAGACTCCAGAAATGTTACAAGGTTTAACAACTTTCAACCTATCCACTAGTGCCAAGCAGAAGGAGGCTAAGGATCAAGTCGCTTTACCATTCTTGGAAGCGCAGTCTGAATTTGCTGGTGGTACTGCCATTGTTTACGAATACGAAAAGGATGATGATTACGATGAAGAAGATCCATACGAGGATCCTTTTTAAGTGGGACCCATAACTACATAATTTTGTAAATTTTAAACAGATTAGAATAAAAAGAATTTCCATTTTGATAATATTGTAATTTTCTTTATGAATTTATATATATTTTTTATAAATAGAGATCTCCTCCCCTTTAGAAGCCAAATTTAGATACTACCCTCTGTTTCAGCATCGTCAACTTATACTTAATAGATCTGGTGGCTAATATTTTTTCAGCTTCTTCCATTGGAACCATCTTCTTAGTAATTAAATTGTACAGAGTGCCAAAAATTAGACCCATAATAGTTGATGAAATTATAATAACGTTGTATGGCATACTGAAGTCCGGAGTTGATAAGTAGACTAACAAAGTAGCAGTACGTAATTGATATGGGATTGGCTCTAATATTGTAATGATTAGAGATTCAATTTCGAAACCATGGTTCGCATCAGGTGGGTATTCTGTGAAGTGTAATAATGCTTTATCAAATTCGTAAGATAATGCGATGGTCGAGTTAGCAGGAATTGTCATTATGAATTCTAATTGTGAGGATCTCTTACGGTCGATCGAAGGTATATAATATTGAGATTCAACAATATCATTTAGAGTGAACCCCTCTTTATTACCATGAGTAACTTCCATATCTAAGGTTGACAGATATACTCTCATAAACCAAGGTAAGGACTCGTAATATGATAATCTAACAGGTTTATGTGTAGGGTTAGTGAATACTGTACGTAACCCACCATGGTCTTGGCCATATCCGGTTAAGGATCTACTGGCATAAATTGGAACATCGTCCACAGGGATAACTTTATCTGTACTTCCAGATTCCATATAGATATCATAGTTTCGATTTTCGGTCAATTCAAAGCAGTTATCATCGGTTCCGAAAAGTCCATCATCAACCTTAATTGTAGCCAACCAATTATCGCTTACCGATGCACATATCTTGGAATGAGTAAATGAAAGATCATTGGCACCAGATATATTCTTACCAAATATATCTGACAAAGAAAATTGAATCTCAGTTGTCTCTGGGGATGGGAAACATTGGTATGCATCATATGGCTTGGATAAATCACAATGCAAGTCTTCACCACCTAACGGTTTTGGAATTGGATGTTTGTTTCTGGATAAGATACTTGGAACATGAGCAACGACATCAACATTGGATTCCATTTCAAAATAGCATTCACCATTATTTGCATAACGGTCATTGTCTATACAAGATGTTTGAATATCTATGGCCATGTTGTGCCAAATAGAATCAAATAATTTATGACCGTCGAGTAAGGAGGAAATGCCTGATTTCCCTTTACTTGGTAACAATTTTAATAGTGGGGTCAAATTTTCGGTACATATTGGTTCATTGGCCAGAGATGCATGCATTAAATATAGCTCATTTGTTTCATTGAATAGTGGAATGCCATCGAAATTAGTTTCAACAGGCTGAAATGAGAAGACAGGGTAGTTTGTCTTTGCATTGTCAATAAAATTAATCGATGCACAGAATGAACCACTTAATCCATTAGCTAAAGATTTCCATTTATTATATGCTTCCTGTTTAGAGCTGCCTTCTACAACTGCCCATAATTCCACACCCGAACCACCTGATTTAAAACCTTGGTGTGGTAAACGACCCCATTCTTCTGAGTCCCAGTAACCTCTTGTGAATCTCAAGTGTAGCTTTCTGACATCTGTACGACGTAACAATGGCTCTAAAGACTTTGGGAAAACAGTGTAATGGTCATATGTTTCGAAACCATGTAAAGATTGTCCTGGGTAGAAAGGTTCAGAATTCATCTGAAACTGGAACGATGATAATAAATGGTTGTGAGGCAATGGTCTAACGTTCAGTACTTCCTCGTAAGGATATTCTATCCCGCCTTCCATTACTCTAAATAGCTCATTGTCATGATTGTCTGAAGTTTTGATTTTTGATTCTTCTGGATCTTCAGTTGAAGTGACAACGAATGCCAGTTTACACAACAGGAGTAACGCTATCGTAATTGGGCTATGTCTCATATTGTGTAGTATATAGTTGGATATATTGTTATTTACAAATTTCTGATATTATATATACAGTTCGTAAGGCGCAGATAACTCTTCTTCTTTGTTATAGTTCCTGTTTCTGATATTTCGTGTTCCAAATATGGACATCTCTGGCTCCATTTCATTACCATTCATTTGTGGGAAGCGAACCACCTACACAGTAAAAGCGGTAACAATAATTTTCACCTGAAGTTGAAGCAAACATCATTACACAGGGAGAGTTAGGCCATCGAGAACTTAAACAAATATTTAACAAGTATTGCGTGCGTCTGTATTTCTGCTGTATTTATAGGTAGAAAACAACATATTTACTAGGGAATCAAATAAAATTAGATAACTAACTGCATCAGGATGAATGAGAGTGAGAGTAGAAAACGTTACCAAGTCGGTGGCAGTTATTCTATCACTCAGGAACTAAAAGAGTCAATCCTTCAGGATACAACTGGCCAAGATGACGACCAAAATACTGATATATTGCAACAAAGAATGAAACAAAGGAAAATATACGAAAAACAAGATGAATATCATAAGAAGAGACCCCTGGCAGATGTTTCAAGCGATGAGATGCAATTAGCCAAAAAGAGCCGTAAATTAAAATGGGATGTCCAAACTTATGCTATGCCTGAAGAAGAAAAGACAACTGTCGATGAAATTAAAGAAATAGCATCAATACCGAATGGTGGTAAGGACCTTAGATATTTTAAACCATCGGATAAAATACATTTCCAGTTGATATTAAACACAGGGTCTACTGAAAAATTATCAGAAGAAGATGAACTTAAAAGAAAATATTTATCTTTGTTATTAAAAGTGAAGAATGGTACTACACAGGCCAGAAGAGATTCAATGAAACAGTTAATTAATAGATGTGATAGATTCGGACCCAAAGTTATATTTGACTGCACCCTACCAATTTTATTGGATAGATCTCTAGAGGACCAAGAACGACACATCCTCATAAAATTCATGGATAGGCTAATATATAAACTAGGCAATAAGATACGACCATTCACAAAAGGGATTTTAAATGTATTATCACCATTATTGATCGATGAAGATCCTACCGTAAGAGTAACTGGGAGAGATGTCATCAGTAATTTAGCATCTGCCACAGGTTTAGTGACAATGTTCCAAATAATTCGTCCCGATATGGAAAATGAAGACGATTATATAAGAAATATAGCAGCCAGGTTACTTGCTGTTATTGCTCGTCCATTAGGAGTAAACAATGTTATTCCGTTCATCGATGCTGCTTGCCATTCAAGAAATTCGTGGAGGTCAAGACATACAGGTATTAGAAGCATAAGTCAACTGTCAACTCTATTGGGGATCTCACAATTACCATATCTAAATGCAATGCTTCAATGTGTAGCGGACGGTTTGGAAGATGAACACACTATGATTAAAATGCTGACCGCAAATACAATTGCTAGATTAGCTGAGAATTCATATCCCCATGGTATCGAGTCCTTTAATTTGATATTGGAACCATTATGGAGAGGCTTACGCAGACATAGAGGGAAAATGCTAGCTTCCTTCGTTAAGTGTTTAGCCTCTATTATTCCATTGATGGATTCTGAGTATGCGGGCTATTATACGGAAGAATTGATGCAAATAATATCAAGAGAATTTCAGTCACCAGATGAAGAAATGAAAAAGACAATTTTAATTGTTCTACAGAAATGTTCTAAAGTCGACACAGTTACTGCAAGATATTTAAGAGAGGAAATAGGACCGTTATTTTTCGGGACATTCTGGAATAGAAGAGTAGCACTGGATAAAAATATGAATAAAAGTGTAACTTTTACTACCGTTACGATGGCAGAAAAGATGGGATCGGCATATATTGTAGACCAGTTATTGAAACCTTTGAGGGACGATTCTGAACCATTTAGAATTATGACTATACACGCGATTGAAAGGGTTGTACAGATAACGGGTACTGTGGAATTAGATAATCGATTGGAATCCAGATTAATCGACGCTTTACTTATTGCTTTCCAAGACCAAAAGGATGGGGATCCGGTGATATTCAGGGGCTTCGGAACAGTTGCAAAATCGTTTGGTGTACGTATGAAACCTTATCTTTCTCCGATCGTGAGTACAATTTTAAACTATTTGAAACATAAGGACAAAATAATTCGTCAGAATGCAGCAGATCTATGCTGTACACTTATCCCTATAATTAAAAAATGTGAAGAAAATGAAATGATTAACAAGTTGAATATCATTCTTTATGAATCACTAGGGGAAGTATATCCTGAAGTACTAGGTTCTATTATTAAGGTTATGCGTACAATAATGTCCATCGTGAATTTTGGTACTCTACAACCACCTGTGAATCAAATTTTACCATCATTGACTCCGATTCTTCGAAACAATAATGTCAAAGTTCAATTAAATTCAGTTAGATTGATAGGCTGTGTTGCGAAGAAAGGGCCAGACTATGTAGCTCCAAAGGAATGGCTGAGAATATGTTTTTCGTTATTGGAACTGTTGAAGAGCCCTAATAAACAAATAAGAATGGCATCCAATGCAACCTTTGGTGATATCGCAAAAGCGGTTGGTCCTCAAGATGTTCTTGTAGTGCTATTGAATAACTTGAAAGTTCAAGAGCGTCAATTGCGTGTTTGTACAGCTGTAGCAATAGGTATTGTAGCCAAAGTGTGCGGACCTTATACAGTTCTACCGGCAATAATGAATGAATATAAAACACCTGAGACAAATGTTCAGAATGGTATTTTGAAGGCTATGACTTTCATGTTTGAGTATATAGGTCCGATGTCCCAAGACTACGTTTATTTTATTTCACCATTGTTGGAGGATGCATTAATTGACCGTGATTTGATTCATCGTCAAACTGCGGCAACTGTGGTCAAAAACATCGCATTAAATTGTATCGGACAGGGAAGTGAGGATGTGTTTATCCATTTGTTAAACTTGTTGATACCAAATATATTTGAAACTTCTCCCCATGTTATTGTGCGTATTGTAGATGCCCTGGAGGCCTTATATTATGCAGTCGGACCTGGTATATTTAGTAACTATTTATGGGCTGGACTATTCCACCCTGCAAAGAACGTACGAGTCGTTTTCTGGAAATTGTATAACAAGATTTATATTGATAATCCAGATGCACTGGTTCCACATTATCCGGTGTCCACAGATGATTCTAGGATCGATGAGCTTGAGTGGGTTTTATAAATAGGTATATAGCTAGGTTTTATATGATAAATTTACAACGATACTAGTTCATTAAATAAAATCAAATTTATATGCACAAAATGTTTGCAATCTACAGTTGAATGTTACATACACGCGATATTTCTTAGCCGTTGTTCTTTAAGGCTGAAACTGCTCATCCTCTTGAGCCCGATGCCCGAAATTATTCTTAGTGAGACGAAATTTTCAAATAGTGCTAAGGAATAAAATATCAAACAACCATCCATATCTGTTATATAGGTAGCTTTATGAAAACCGTTGTCACTTAGCAATAAGAACAGTCTCAGATAGAAGAATTCACATATATTGAAACCATTAACTTCTAAATACCTAGTCAAAAGATGCCGGAAAATACAGATGAGCAACTAAGCTATAAAGTACTCGCTACGATGAGATATGATCCATGGCTGACAAATATTATGCCATTCAAGGGAAAGGATAGTTCTTTTGTGTCTGTTCAATCAAATTGGGATAGATATCAGTTAGATGATAATGATATTGGGTACAATTTCCCTAATACCGACAACATTCAAGAGATAAGATCTAAAACAAACTTTGGTGAAGTAGTAAGGCGTAAGAAATGGGCTCCACAACCTTATTTGATAATAGACAAGGATGAAACGTTCCATAGTAACTCTGCAGAAATATTATTAATGAAAAAATTCATACTAGGAAGGTGTTTATTCTACAAACAACATTTTCAGAGAATGTTATTTTCTGCCAAGGCACTTGGATTATCCGATAATTTAACCGCTGAGAAATTAGAAAATATGCTATTTAAAGCATTAACTAGGGTTTCAGTAAATTCCAATAGCGACAGAAGTTGGGAATATAGGAAATTTCTATTACATACTTTAAAAACATATAAGATACGGTTGTGTATTAATAATGAAGGTACCCTTTGGTTTGAAAAAATAAAAATAAATGGTCCAACTGAATATTCACCCAATCATTTTATGAGAAATATTTTAGGTGGTTTACTAGATTCGACAAAACCTACGTGGGATATATTTATTGACGATGTTCCAATGGTAACATCAGAATTTACTACTTTTAAAACTACGAAGAGGGACCATTATAATGCTGCAAGAGAACGCATGCTTTTAAAAGTAAAGGAATATCGTTCGAGTGACAAGGTAGATCAGGCTGAGATTTTGTTATTTAATGACCAAAACATGATTATGGAAGGTAGTATCACAAATATTGCGGTGAAAAGAACAGACCCAAAAGGAACAAAATACGTGACCCCGTACTTAACTTCTGGTTGTTTATGTGGTATAATGAGATATTACTTACTTAAAAAAGGCCATATCGAAGAAGGTGATATTCCCAAAGACAGTTTAAAGGATGGGGATGTGATTTTAATATTTAATGGTGTAATGGGATGCATAAAGGGAACAATTCGGATGTAAATACAATCCACATTATGTATGACTGTTTTTTATTATTACTCGCATTATAAGCTTGTTTATATTACTTTTTACCATGTCGATTTTTTTATTCTATTTTACAATGAATTATATATATATTTATCTAAATTTTGCATACATATATTATGAAGACTTGAACAAACCATTTTATTGAAATACCTATTTTGTTCTACGCTTCTTGTTATTTGTCTTCCCACTGGCACCGATGGTAATATTAACCTTTGGTGGTACTGGGAACCCATATGACTTTGCAACCTTAGCTAGATCTAACTTATCAATTTGATAAACAGTCTTCAAAGAATGGGATGCGTATGCTTGTAAATATGATCTGTAACCATCCTTGGCAGTTTGGTGTAAATAGTAATTAGATTTGATTAATTTTTCTAATTGTGATTGAACATTAGCAATCTTGTTCATTGGAAATTCATATTCGTTTAATGGAACCTTAGCAGCCTTCAAGTATCTAAGGAAACCCAATTCACTTGGAGTTAAAAACATTAAAGATTTACCTTTACCCTTTGTACCTCTTGCAGTTCTACCGACTCTGTGAATATAATCTCTTGGATCATCAGGAGGATCGAATTGAACAATCCAATCAACAGCTGGGATATCTAAACCTCTAGCAGCAACATCTGTACATACAAGAATACCTCTATCGGCATTACAGAATTCAAAAAATGTGTTTGTTCTCTTTTGTTGTTTTTGTTTACCATGTAATTCCAAAACAGGTAGATCGATATAGTTTAATAATTCTGCGTAATATTTAACGGAGTTGCAAGATGATAAGAAGACAATAATCTTTTTCTTTTGGTTTCTCTTCAAAAAGGAGAATAATAATAAGAATCTCTTGTCACTTTCGCATACAACGTAACCTTGTTCCAAACCGTCGGCAGTCAATACATCCTTTTCAGAAACGACATTAATAAATAGTGGTCCCTTTCTTAGGGAGATTCTTGCTAAATCCTCAACTTTAGTTGTTTGTGTAGCAGAGAATAACATAGATTGTCTATCTTCATTTGGTAGAATCTTAATAATTTGTCTCATTTCATCTTCGAAACCAATTTCTAAAATTCTATCAGCTTCGTCAATAACTAAAGCTTTTAAATTCTTGAAGACAAAACCTTGAGTATTTTGTAAATGATCTAATAATCTACCAGGAGTAGCAATTAATAAATTAACACCTTTAACTAGTTTATCAGCTTCTTGTCTTCTATTAGCACCACCAATGACAATACCGAAAGTTTGAGAATGGAATTCCATTAATTCTCTCGCGACACCAAAGATTTGTAAAGCTAATTCTCTGGTTGGTGTAATAACAATGACACCAGTACCATTTCTTGGTTTAAATTTTAAAGAATGTAACATTTCAATAGCTGGAATCAAAAAAGCTAAAGTCTTACCGGACCCAGTCTTTGCCGCACCTAAGACATCTCTGCCTGCCATTAAAGGTGGAATGGTTCTAGCTTGAACTGATGTCATCTTTGTAAAACCCATCTTTTCAATAGCCTTTAGAGTAGGTTGAGATAAGTTTAATTCACTAAAGTTCTCAACAACTTGAACATCGGAGGCATCTTCTGAGGCAGGTTTACTATCCTCATCTCTGGCACGTTTCCCAGTTTCAGTCATATTATCAAATTGTATTGGATATCTTTGAGAAAGAAGAAATAAAAAGTATGCTTTATTTAAGAAGAGTACGAATGTGTGAAAATAGTTCTCAATAGTTCAACATCGATGTTTTTATTTGTATCTTGATTACTTGACTGTTAAAGGTGAGATGCTCATCTCATCGCATCACAAACTGAAAATTTTTTGAAAGGTTCCCGCCTGCAAAAATTTTCCAATTACCGGATGACGAGAAGCGTTACCCGGATAAAGCACGTGACTTCTTCAATTTTAGAGATTTAAACAGTTCTTCTACTGTCATCGTTGTTAATAAATAAGAAAGGAAACCCAAACTATTTAGGATATATACCTATTGGTTTATCTTGATATTCTTTAGTTACTTGAGTACTTTTGTTAATTGATCATTCAAATTAGTTATGTTACGACGAGATTCGATATTCGATATTCTCACTAAAATCTGGAGTAACTTGTGCAGAAGATTGTGTAAACCTGTTAGTTGGTCGAAAACGGTATGAAAATATGGAGATTATTTGACTTATGTGATGTTTATAAAGTCTTGAATTTAAAACATTTTTTCATCTGTGATATGTTTGTGAATTATTTTACTCACGATATGTATATATATATATATATACATATAACTCCATTTCTGCACAAACAAACACATATCAATAAGACTATACATTGAACAATACATGTTTTTAGTATAAGATAACATGCTATCTCAATTACCAAATGCTTATCAAGATGCTTTATTGTTTACCATGTAAGGCAAACAAATTAGAAAATCTTGTTGAATTGTTAATATCATGAAGAGTAATAATTTGGGAATCATATTTTATTTTAAAGTCCTTAATATCTTGGATCCACTCTGGAATTGTTATATCATTGGTTCATCTCCTATTGATAAATGTCTCAGTGACACAGCTCTTAACCTGTTTTCAGCGGCAACAATCCAGTGTATTGCTTTTTTCTATTGCGGAGAAACTACCCATATATATATTGTACAAAAAACGATATTTTTCATATCTTAGAGGAGGTTTGAAATGTCATCTGTCTGTTATAAATATGAGAAGTATCAAAATATTACATTGATTGTGGAATAATTTGGAAATATTCCTATTTGAAATTAATGTTAAGTAGATTGGTTATTCTTGCCTCAATGGAATTAAATATTGGAACTTATATAATGGTTCACATATAAGCACAGCACCAAAGTATATACACATTTCATTAGGTATTGTGTGCAACTACATCAAGCTTGGGTACCTTGCTGCTGAACTACATTAAACTGACATATTTAATATTTTATCAATTATGATGTGATTTTAGCAGGTAACTAGCCACACTATGTATCATAAAGAGGAATTCTCACAAATACCAATAATATATATTAATTGTTGTAAACCATGGTACAAAATTTCAATTCAAAGGTAATTAATTCGAAGTGAAGGTAAATAATTGATTCGACCTATAATTTACCCTGTTGACAATACATATTACCCTAGGGTTTCATTTCTAACACATTTATTATTACAAATTTCTTCTTTTATTTCTACGCCAAGTCTTAAAGATTAGATTTAGAATTCTCTCACTGGTATATACAGCAAAATATATTATGAAAGGAACAGGTAACAAATTGCTTTAGTAACGGAACAATTGCGAGCCCACCTAGACTGAGATATTGTGCGGTATTTTGTTAACTGCCAGTAAATATCCCTTTCCAATCTCGTTCCTTTTATAAACCGCAAATTCAAAAACTGGTTCTCCGCAATATCACAACAGTCAGAATATTCTCTTAACAAAGCACGGTACCAAAATCGAAATAGCAACCCAACCCAACTGTGCGATTTTAAATGGTTACGAAGGAAATCTGCAGTCACGATTACCTAACAAGAACCGTGTATTGTTACTGTACGACCTGTTGCTACTCAAGCGCACACCCCACTTAATAAAAGGTATATCCCCCATATTGCACTGCTGCAGAATGGGTAACTAACAGGTAATATATGTTTAAATAACTGATCTCTTCACTGATGTTACATACTGTTGGCTCCTTCGTGAGCTAGCTGTCCTCCATCACACCCTCCTATTTTTCCCTCCCCCTCCAAAGCAAAATTCCTTTCTTAGCTGTTGTCTGTATTTAGGCACCAGATCAACGGAACAACTAACTCTCTGCAGGGTTTATCTGGTAATCCCAGCCAACAGTAAATTCCTGTGCATTACAGAGGGGAATTCATCAACCACGACATTATACTGCAGATATTAGTATGGGTGTATGGTATTCTGCCGTTACTTCATTTTTCATATTACGATAACGACACAATGTCCTCGCGGGGAGTTTAAGATATCCAACTCGCAGTGCCAAAAATAGAGAGGGCACAGAGAACTGTAAAAGGCTTTCCTTCCATCTTCTGCGACAATATTGTAGAGATGTATTGTCTGCTCTAAACTCATGTAATATACTTTATTAATTTATTATTATGGGGGATGAAAATAATCCACAAGTATAGTTTATTTACGTACCCTTCCCACTTCACAATATTTCAGTTAACTTTATTGCTTATCTTATCCGTCATTAAGTCCTTACCAAAAACCCAAAAAACCGGAAATTTCAGGTGACGATAAATGTACCATTGTTGTAATTATTGAGGAGTACGCTTATATTGATATATAAACACAACATGATTTAATATTAGGTATATTTATTATTAAATTGACAATACTGACAACAAGAAAAAGGTATAGATTATATTTTATTATATTACATTATATTATACGATCCTTACATTATTGCTTACTTTTTAGTTTTACCTTGATTTGATCATCCAGAAAAATATATAAATACTGAATATTTTAATTTTTCTCTAAAATAATCAATAAAAAAAGACAAACTAAAATTAGTTATTACAAATGTGTGGTGTTAGAATAGATTCAGGAAGATCACAACCTTCTTTATCATCTACTATAAACGGTTCATCAATGATGATACCATCTAAAAAGGATAATTCAAAATTACGGAATAATAATAATACCAATACCAATACCAATATCAAAACTTCAAAGAGTTCACCTTTATTAGCAACAGATGATGATATGATTAAATGTAAATATATTGCTAAAAATTCACAATTAGGTGATGGGAATTTTAGTGTTGTTAAAGAATGTATCAATGTTCAAACAAAAGAAACTTATGCAATGAAATTAGTTCATAAAAAATTAGTTGAAAATAAATTACAATTAATTAAAAGAGAATTCGGTTTATTAAATGCATTATCTGCAGAAATTAGACATTTAGAAAACAAAAACAAAAGCATAAAAGTTACATTAGATTATTTTCAAGGCCATCATCATATTTTACAATTATATGATTATTTTGAAACTGAGGAGAATATTGTATTGATTACACAATTATGTGATCAATCGGATCTATATGAAAAGATCATTAAAAATGGACATTTGGATTTAATGAAACAAGTCATACCATATACAGCATGTCTAGTTAGTGTATTGGATTTTTTACATTCCCAAAGAGTCATCCATAGAGACATTAAAGCTGAAAATGTCTTGTTTCGTTTACATAAGAAAAGAAACCCAGAATTAAATGCATCTAAAAAATTACCTGAACAATACGATTTATCCGCTCATGATTTAATTCTTGGAGATTTTGGATTAGCAACAAGAATTAATGATCCAAATTCAATAAGTTTAAAGGAATACGTAGGTACAATATCATATATTGCACCAGAAATTGTTAAATGTAAGAGTGTTTCATCAATGACAGATGAAGAGTTATCAAAAGTGGAACCTTATGGTACTAGTGTAGATATTTGGGCGCTGGGAGTCCTTGTATATTTTATGGCATTTGGTTATACTCCATTTGATTGTGAAACTGATGAAGAAACGTTGGATTGTATAGCTAAATGTGATTATTACATCGATGAAGATTATCTGAAAAGGGTTGAATATAAGGATTTTTGGAATTTCATTCAATGTTGTTTTGTCATCGATCCTAAAAAGAGACGTACCTCTAAACAATTAAGGCATCATCCTTTCATTGAGAAATTCTTCGATAATAGACATTCAACTTCCACAACAGGTACTTCTTTACTGGTAGAGAGACCTGATTTGGGACCAAGAAATCATAGTTTTAATACATTAAGAAAATTAGAATCACCGGAGAGAACTGAGTCCCTAATGAACAGTTCATGGGTATCTTCTTCAGGATCGTCATCTGTATCTACAGGTGATTCTATTACATCTACTCTTTCTACTCGTGGTTCAAATTATTCATATGGCATGTTAGCACAGAACAACAATCGTCATGATCAAGGTTTAATCCATGATCCAAGTTTTGTTAATATTGCAACGAGGAATCCTGGAGCAGATGCGCCAAAACGTACGCCATCTAATAAAACAATCAAAACCGATTCAAACAATGTGAAGAAACCTATGATACGAAGAACAATCTCAATGACATCTGTCAAAAATTCTCCATCTTCATATAAAGTTAATAAAATTAACAATGCTAGTATAATTGCATCCCATTCAACGTTCTTTTTGGATCCACAGCCACCAAAGGGTTCTTTAATGAATGGTAGATTTAGTGAGAATCCACAGCAATTATCCAATTTCGATAGTACACCAAGAACTTTGTCAAGGGACAATTCATCAAAGAGTCTCTTTTCATTATTGAGTCATGATGATACAGATAAGGATAATTTAGTTAATGAATCGGATAAGGTTCATGGAATAAATAAATGGCATGATGAGAATGAAAATTTCCAACAGATGGAGGGTGGGACAGTTACATTTGAATTAGGTTCATCTGATGAAGATAATGAATAATATACATATATAATGAACAACTTTTAATAAATAATATCCATATTCAAAATGGTGCGCTGCACGATTTGCGACTATAGCATTTTTTTTTCATTGCTTTTCAGGCAACTCGCTTAACAAGAGAGAAAATACTATTTTTTCACTATAAAAGAACAAAAAATTTACAACAGTATGTTTAAGTAAGAAAATTAGGATGTATAAAGAAGGTTATTGAGGAACATATTAAGTCGATTGTCTTAGATATCAATAATGGATTATAGTTTAAAGAAGGATAATAGAAAGAAATTTCAGGATAAACAGAAATTGAAACATAAACATAGTACACCAAGTGATAAAAAATATTATCATTTGAAGAAAACAGAGGAATCTATTGAAGATGCTAAGAGTAAAAAAGAGAAACTTGAAAAGAAATTAGGTAATAATTTTGAAAGGTATGACCAAGATTCGAATAATATTAATAGTGATGAACAAGGTAATAATATATTCGAGCAATTAGATGCATATGATTCTACACAGGATCGTATTAAACTACAATCGATTTTAAAAGAGAGAGTACAAGAAGAGAAAGAAACAGAACTGAGACAACATGATACAAAAATGGATCCGAATAATTTTACATCGAGGGATATACATTCTATGGATATCAATGAGTTAAATAATTTGATCGGTAGAACAAAAATTGCTGATGAATCTGTTAATGAGTCGCCGATTTTAGATAAAATTGTTCCTAAAACACCAGCAAATACAAATAAGATCGAAAAAGCAAAATCTATGTCGAAACAGGTACAAGATAAAAGTTTAATACCACCTGATCTACATGACGACCAAGCCTTCTTAGATGACATTTTGTAAAAAAAAAAAAAAGTAGCATAATTGCATATAATGATTGAAACAAAGAATCACCGTCTCCCGCTGGATTTATGCATTTAATTAGAATTAAAATTTACTGTCGCTTATTTTTTTATTTTTTTCAATATATCACTCAAACAAAATATCTTATTATATTACTCAAGGGTTGCTTGTCAATCAAATCAATGATAGTTTATCTGCCACACCCAGCAAAGATATCAGGCATCTGTTTTAAAATCAATTCAAAAAGAGACAATCTGATGATGAGGATGATGATGATGACTCTGGTGATCTCTGGAATATTCTAGCAGGTAATACCGCATTTTGTGCGTGCACTTCTTCGCTAGGTCTTCGACAGCCCTCTCTCCCTGCCCACCGTTTTCTTTGTCAGAACAATCGACAATAGTTAATTCACATTTGGACCCAGCACCGCCACTCAGAAATTCCCGCAACAACGTGTTCGGGCTTAGTTAGGGTATGTCTAGGGCTTCTCTCATACAGACTACGTCATAATAAATGATGGCAACTGGAATCCCCTCTGCTCGTCCTAAATGATGTCGGATATTACTGAAAGAACAGACGATACAATGAAGTCACTTCCGCTTCCCGCCCCCTTGTTTTGCCTGCCCTCTGTGGTCGCTGCTCTGAGGGGGGGGTGCTATGTTGGAGACAATCTCGCTGTCTGTACTGTGGTGCGCAACTATATATATTTTACCAAGCGCGCTGTTATTTGCAGCACTGCGTATTTTTTTGGCTATAGTGCCGTGGTGGCGGCAGAGAGGGGACCTGATGATGACGATGACGATCACTGATGATGACACATTTTACGTACCTCGAGGAACCGAGTCCTGGGGTTCTGTTGGCTATTTACGTTTGGGGATCTATATCGGGTAATACCGAGACACGGAGTTTATGGTCTGGTTCATTGTTTCCTGTGGGTGGCACACTTTCGAAAAGAACTCACTTTTAGGGACATTTGTGGAATGTA
>PPOO01000923.1:218315-243210 GCA_003708545.1 Maudiozyma turicensis
TGGTAATGTAACAAACTTTGATAGATGGTTTCACAGTACAATGCATGAGATGTTTCTAATCAAATACATTAATTATAGTAATGATAATGAAGTTCTGAGAAAGAATATCATTATTACCGAAGAGAAAACTGAATTTATTAATAATCTTAATAGAAATTTGTCACATTGGAAAATAAGATATAAATCGTTCTTACATGGTGTAGTATATGATAAGAACGAAGATAGTCCCACAAAGAGTAGACGGGGTAGTCCACATAGAAGTCACAGCACAAGTCCATCAAAAAGTCCCATAAGGTCTCCAAATAAGAGTTCTGTACATAGTCCAAACAAGAGCCCAAACCGGAGCCCATCTAAACGACAATTATATATAATGGAGTTCCCATTTTCTTTATGGGTGGATAAGACTTCTATTCCTGATGATAATATCCTGGTACTCGATTTCCGTGCAAGAGAGGCTCAAAAGGCAGTAGAAGAAGAACGAAAAAAACAGGAGAAATCTAAACGTGTATCACCAAAAAAGAGATTAGGATTGTATAAACAAAGTACAACCTTGGACTCCTTCTTTAAAAAGGGTTCAGCACATACCATTGTTAAGACTAACATTTCTGATGATGTCAACACGGCTGAAAATAATATGCAACAATTGAACGTTGTAAGGAAGAAGTTGTTTGTTGAAGATAATAAGCCGGTACTAGATAAGCCACCGGTACTGGAACGAAAAGAATCAAATAGTTCAGTGAAACGTAAACAAGACGATCATGAAACAGATGATACAGATGACGAATCCTTAATAATACTGGGGGAGTTATCAGCACGTCCTGTAACACCAGAACAAGATACCGTGTACAAAGAGTCGCCAACTAAGAAGCACAAGATAAATTTTAAGACTATACCACTGGTCACAAGAAGTACAGAGACAAAACCTGAACAACAGACCAATAAAGGGTCCAAGATATCACATCCTGCAATTAAATGTGACATGATTGATGAATTATTCAATCCTAATAAAAGGTCACCTTCTATTTCTCGAGAACCTCCCAGCAGGACACCAACGCCAGAGAAACGCATCTCGACAAGTACAAATACAATGCATCCTCAGATCAATTACGATATGGTAGGTGACTTGTTCAATCAGAGCAGTTGTGCAACTACCATTTATAACCCGACAATCCCAACACCACGAAAACCTCCGTATCTTGCAAGAGCTGATACATTTGGTACTTCTGACTTGAGAAGAAATATCCTAGATGATATCAATAACGATGTCGAGCAGGTTGTACGAGAGGTGAATGATATGGATTCGGACTCAACATTAGCAACGTTGTCAGACGACGAGACCCCTGTTAATAACCGGTTTCGGGATGATTCGGAGGATCCGTTCAACGAAAGTGACGACATATTGCTCGATTTGTAATTATGAGACCGTATCGGATATGAGTAACAAAAGGTTGCTCATTATGTGATTACCACAATTTTCCTTTGGTGTTCCTACCACTCATCGCGATGACAAATAATGAGAAAGGGTACCGACGTCCGCTCTGTTTGAAGGACGTACGTAGAACGTAACCCGATGACAATTCACACCGACAAAAAATACCAAAAAACTGTAAATAGGACAAACTGTGTATTGCAGAGAGAAGTTGGGTGAAATTTTTCAGTAAACGTCATACTCACCTAGAGACAAAAATATTGTGAATACAATAAAACTGTGTGAAGTCTATAAAAAAACAGACATATATAAACATACATCAAATCAATGCATCAATAACTCAGATACTTTTGATTCGTTTTAGTATATCATGTATTAGTTTGTAATAGTCATATCCATATATACCCAAATAAGTACGAGACAATACACAATGAGCGGAACTTTATTAGCTAAAAATATTAAATTCAATCCATCTACGGACAAATTATTAACTGTTGCTGCAGGGTGTTACTGGGGTACGGAGCATGTCTTCAGAAAGCACCTTGGTACCAGAATCAATGATTGTAAAGTTGGTTTTGCTAATGGTAATGATTCCAAGAAGGATCTAGGTGATTCCATATCGTATAAAAGAGTTAAACAAGGTGATACTAATTTTGCTGAAGTTTTACAAATATCGTATAATCCAAATACTATCACATTAAAGGAATTAGTTGATTTCTTCTTTAGAATTCATGATCCAACCACTGTTAACTCACAGGGTCCAGATGTTGGTACCCAATATAGAAGTGGTATATTTGCTCATTCTCCTGAAGATTTAGCGGAGGTTGAACAATTAAAGGAACAATGGCAACCTAAATGGAACAATGATATTGTCACTACAGTTGAATTGATTAAGAATTTTTATGAAGCTGAAGATTATCATCAATTATATTTGGATAAAAACCCGGAAGGTTATGCTTGTCCAACCCATTTTGTAAGAGATATATAAATATAAAGTAACAATTTTTTGCAATGTTGAATATTCCTAACTTTTAATAAATGAAGACATTTTATAGCTTTATTTTTATTTTACCATGTTGAAGATATTTTATTAATTTTTTATATAGTTTTTAGATAGATTAAATTTTTTATTTAATTTATTGTCTAATCCCAAATAAAATATACCTCTATTAGAATATACAAGTAAAGATATGCTGGAATAACCGATTGATACATTTTCTGTCTTTAAACAAATTGTTAGAAACAAAAAACAGAACTCAATAATAAATTTTTTGAAATAGAAAAAAAGAGAAAGGAATTTTAGATACAAGAATGAAAATGACTCCGTTGAGTGAGTCTATCATATTATGCTAGAACAAAAGAAAAAAATTTGGAACTTTAAATCGTCTAGTATCTGTAATGATCAGCCTTGTATGGACCTTCTTTGGATAAAGCCAAATAATCAGATTGAGCGGTAGATAATTCGGTTAAATGAACACCTAAGTTACCTAAATGGAATCTAGCGACAGATTCATCTAAGATCTTTGGTAGGACATGGACACCAACGGTGAATGGACCAGTCTTTTGGAATTCGATATGTTTGTTTCTGAATTCAGCGTCATCGGCTCTGAATAGAGCGATTTGGGCTAGAACTTGGTTAGAGAAGGAACATGACATAACGAAAGAGGAGTGACCAGTGGCACAACCTAAGTTAACTAATCTACCAGCAGCTAATAGAATAATGTGTCTACCTGATGATAGTAGGTAACGATCAACTTGTGGTTTAATGTTGATACATTCCTTGGCGTTAGCATTTAACCAAGCGACATCAATTTCGATATCGAAATGACCAATGTTACAAACAATAGCATCTTCTGGCATATTTAAGAAATGTTCAGAAGTGATAATGTCTCTACAACCAGTAGTTGTAACGAAGACTTGACCTTGAGAAGAGGCTTCGTTCATGGTGACAACTTGGTAACCTTCCATAGCAGCTTGTAAAGCGTTAATTGGATCGATTTCAGTGATTAGGACACGGGCACCCATACCTCTTAGAGCAGCGGCACAACCTTTACCGACATCACCGTAACCGGCGACAACGGCAACTTTACCAGCTAACATAACATCGGTAGCTCTCTTGATACCATCGATTAAGGATTCTCTACAACCGTATAAGTTGTCGAATTTAGATTTGGTAACGGAATCATTAACGTTGATGGCTGGGACCTTCAAAGTACCTTCTTTAACCATCTTGTATAAGTTGTGAACACCGGTAGTAGTTTCTTCGGATAAACCGTAACAACCTTCTAGCATTTCCGGATGTTTGTTAGTAACGATAGAGGTTAAATCACCACCATCATCTAGGATCAAATTTAATTTTTGACCATCTTTGAAAGCGTACAATTGTTGTTCGATACACCATTCGTATTCTTCTTCAGTTTCACCCTTCCAAGCAAAGACTGGGACACCAGAAGCGGCGATGGCAGCAGCAGCATGATCTTGAGTGGAGTAAATGTTACAAGAGGACCAAGTGACTTCAGCACCTAAAGCGACTAAAGTTTCGATCAAAACAGCGGTTTGAATGGTCATGTGTAGACAACCAGCAATTCTAGCACCCTTTAAAGGTTGAACGGAACCGTAAGCCTTTCTAATGGCCATTAGACCTGGCATTTCATGTTCGGCTAATTCGATTTCTTTTCTACCGAAGGCAGCTAGGGAGATATCAGCGATCTTATAGTTTTGGGCTGGAGCAGACATATTGGAATGTATGGGGTATTAAAAGAAGAAGTAATCAAGAATAAACAGGAACACATTGTAAAAAGGGTAAGAATTGTGCAACAATCAACCAACTCGTGTCCCCTTCTTCCAAAGTGTCTTATATTTATATGGCCATCGAGACAGAAAGAAGAGGCAAAAGAAAAAAAATTTTCAGATGGGCGAAACGAGCACACAAGAGGAAAAAGAAACGACGGCCGGGGAGACGACAAAGAAAAAGAAAAAGATACTGTCGTCTCGTACGGCACCACATGGGCGATCGTCACAGTGGAAAAGAAATTGTAAACCCACAGAAAACTGTGGACGAGGAGTCACGTGATCTGGAAAATTTCAGTTTTTTTTCCTTCTGCCTGTCTTTCTGTGTAAACGACAGTTTAACAGTCTGTACAGAGACATGGTCGTACAACTATGGCGGACATAAGCGGTGATCACTTCAGGCAGACGGGACATCTAATCGGACGGGGCTAACAGTGCCTCAATGGGACACTAGGATCGTGAATATTGCTTCGTGCAGTCTTCTTCTGCTGACGTTAACTCCGTGAATGAGATTGTTGGATATAAGTATTAAACGATAAAGTGGAATACGATACGGTGCAATGCAGTACGAGATATTTATATAACTGTTATATATTAAACGAAGCTATGAGGGATAGGCAGTGTCTATATCATTGAACGAGCAATGGAATCCGCTAAATGGTCCGTGATGTTACGCTCCCTTGAGTCTCGTTGATCGAAGTTTGTATTAGCTTGTACAATCAGTGACCTGATCACAGTATGGTATTGTTCCAACACTGTATTTATTTGTTCAATGATATCTTTCATGAATTGAACCAGTGGGTCCTGATCCAGCGGTTCATTCACGATACTATCTCTCATACCAATAATATTTTGTTTTAATTTAGAAAAATGATGCCATTTATCCAGTTCAAACCTTTCCGGTTGATTGCCATAGATATCACCGTATGCCATTCTCTTGGACCATTCCGTGACCATGATGTCGCCCCATTCTTCATATACTTCTATATATTCTTGGCGTTGAGACTCCAGCTGGGAAAGGATATCAAGACGTAATTGTTTTAATGCATGTAATGTATCTTGTTTAAATTGTTTTATATCTGTTTGTAAAGAATCGAATTTCGTTGTGATGTAAGGTCTTGAGATATAAATATTTTGTGAATTCATATAAATGATTTCATTAGTCTCTGGGTCTAACGTAGTTGAGGAATCTATATCACTAATATCAGATGATAAATCATTTATTTGTTGCTGTATATTTTGCGCAAAGATGTTATTGCTCTCAGATAATGTATCGTTGAATATTTTTGTTTCGTTTGTTATCAATATTGTGTTATCTCTGTGCAAGTTACTTATTGATGATTGTAATTTGTGGGTGATTGCTAATGACCAAGCATGAAATTCTCTTTCGATTAAATTTGTTTCATTTAAATACGGTATGATATCATCAAATAATCTTTGGGAATCGATATTTGATGTAGTACGATTCAATGAAACTTGTTTATTAACTTCTAGTTCAAAATCACGAGTAATCTCTTCTTCCAAATTGATATCGTCATAAACAGACATATCTAACCATTTACTACTATGTATCTCTTTATCTTCTTCTTCTTCATATTCTTCTTCCTGTTGTGTATCCTTCACTACTGTGATTATGCCATTATTATTTAACCAATGGAATTTATCCCTTGGTAATAGTTTTTCCGTTAAATTATTGAAATAGAATTGTAACCATCTTAGCACTCTTGAATAACTAGCGACTTTCAAGTGTAATTTAGTACAATGATGGTTACGTTTACACCAACAATCTACACTACCCCAAATGTGACAGAAAAGTTTTGCAATTGATAATTTAATATGAGACCAAATTGTCCTGTATTCTTGACATATTATTGGTGTAACATACAATGTCAGTTGTGACAATGATTTCATCGGTTCTATCAACAGTAGCTCATGACACCAATCAGATTCGATTGCATGCGTAACAAACGTAATCGTATAATTTGAGTTGGAATAATAGTAATATGCCGTGAGTACCACAACGATAAATACCCATATATAGATTGTATTACGTATCAGTTTCATTTTTTGTACTTTTTGCCAATGGCCCTCTTTGTAACTATTCACAAAATGTGCCAAGTATAGCTTGCTTATACAAATATATTACATAACTTTGCAGTCATATATGTATTACAAATGCAGATATCAATCAATCAATCACTTACATACATATCTAAAATATCGAACCCGTCGCCTCATCGGACAATCGCCCGCTGCTGCTGCTGCCATTGTCGACTTTTCCCTGCCATGGCGTGAGTCGATTACTTCAAGTGATGTTGTATTACTAACGGAATAGATAGATGGCCAGACATATACATATAGATTGGATATGGAGTGTCCTTGTGGTGATGGTCCAGTGTGGGAACAGATTGTTTACGTTATTCCTTTTCGCATCAGAATGCAGTTACAAATGTAGCTCGATTGTGCCACTGTTAGCAGACGTATCTTACCCCCTAGACTCACTACAGCGGGCAGATTGATTTGACCAACAATATTGCATAGCCGTTGCATCCATAGCTACCTGATAGGTGTATACTGCTCATAGCTGTCTCTGTACTTATATATATATTGCTCTTCTCTTGTTGTTGGGTTGACGGCCGTACACAATGACACAGTTCTTTGTGCTAGTGTTTCTGTGCTCTGTTTTCATAATATCACCGAAAAACAAACCGCTCGCTGTGAATGGAACGGGGAGACAGAGAACTTGCAATTGAGGAATCTCTCACTGGTGAATTGATAGAAAGATGGTATGATGATGAGTTAGTAATGGCTGGTGTTAAATGAGTAAAATAATATATAACAAGAAGTAATATTCATAGTTACTACTAACAATATCGAGTTCTCAGTTATTTAAACACGGCGAATCCAAAGGGTAGTACATTATCAACTAAGTCACACACACACACACACACACACACTGTAAGAGTATCAACTCAAGATAAGAAGAAGAGGGAAATAATGTCGGTGTGGCCATTTGGATCAAATAGTAATTCAAATAATCTTAATAATATTTCAATTATTAATAAGAAATTGAATGAGTATTTTAATATTATAAATAACTTACAATCTGATGACATATCAATCAATCCAAATTTACTTAATTTTAAAGATGATAATTTAAATACAATACATGAGAATGAACCATTAACTAAATCGCCCTCCACAACAACTATAGGTAGTAGTAGTGATAACGACAACGACGAAGATGAAATACACTTAAAAAAACAACATACAGCAAAGGAACAATACACTATAACAGATCTGGACTCCACTTTTATCGAATCCATCCTTAAGGATAGCGAATTATTAAATGAATTAAATAGACAAAATAATAAATTATTGAATTTTTTATGTTATGGTATCTTTTATAATGATACTACAAAGAAGCAGATACAGAATTTCGATTATTTAGTTGATCAATTATTGAGTTGTTGTGATTCAATAGATCCAGATTGTGAAGAAACGACAAGGATACCGTCTGATAATATATCACAGAAGGAAAATAACATCGATAGCAATCAAGAGAAGGAAGATGAAAATGAAGAAGACAGTGAAAATAATAAACTATTACAAAGAGCTACTATCATATCAGAAATCTTTGCATCTGATATTTGGATAATAACAGATAATTTAATGAAAGATATATCATGTTTGAATAAAATATGGTCCCTTATCAAACATCCAAATTTTAACTCAGAAAAATCAATACTTGTTTCAATCTATATCAAGATTAATCAAAATTTATTATTCTCCAAACAAGATGATTATTTGAAATTTATCCTAACACATTTGACTTTAGTAGATGATATGCTTAAACATATAGATATTTCAATGGTAATGGATTTCTTATTAAAATTGATTGGTTCAGATAGAATCGATTGTCCAACAGGTATAATACAATTTCTATCCAAACAAGATTTAATACCAAAATTACTGCGTTTCCTAAATAATGATACATATGGTCCAGATATTCAAGCATATGTAGGAGATTTCTTAAAGGCTATCATTGCCATATCTGCTAATGCTCCTTTGGACGACGTATCAGTAGGACCAAATGATTTAACAAGAAAACTCGCATCACCTGATACAATTGACACCTTGACATCAATAATGATAAGAGAAAGAGGTGCCGCATTAAATATTGCAGTCTCTGTTGTAATTGAATTGATACGGAAAAATAATTCAGATTACGATCAAATTAATCTACTGGCAACAACATTAAGAGATAATCCACCAACTAATAGAGATCCAATTTATCTAGGCTACCTTTTGAAGAAATTTACCACATGTTTACCTTCTTTATTTCAAATCATATTAGATATAGAATTTGATAAGGATGTACCAACGCGAAAGAATCAATTAGGTGAAATTTTCAAACCATTAGGCTTTGAAAGATTTAAAATCGTGGAATTGATTGCAGAATTATTACATTGTTCAAATATGGGTCTAATGAATTCAAAGAGGGCAGAAAGAATAGCTACTAAAAGAGATTTGTATAGACAAATGTTTTTAACAAATGATGATAATCAGACAGTACCTACATTACATAGACTCTCAATCAATGAATCAAGCATTGGATACAATGAGAATAATGATGATGCCATTATTAGGAATGAAAATGATAATGTCATTAATAATGAAAATAAATCTAAACAGCCATTAAATGAAAATAAAGATGAAATTGATAACGCTTTGGAAAAATTCTTACAAGAGAACGACGGAGATGACGGTGATGAAGTAGATGAATCATTTGATATTCCTTACGTTAAGGATACACAGAATGAAAAATTAAGAAATGTACCAACAATCGGTGATTTTTATAAAATTTCCCTATATGATAACTATATCATCCCAACTATATTGTTATTATTTCTTAAATACCCATGGAACAATTTTTGGCATAATGTAATCTTTGATATCATTCAACAAATATTCAATGGCAGAATGGATTTCTCATATAATTCATTCCTAGTATATTCATTGTTTGATATCAAGGGGTCATATCAATTTAATAAATTAATACCAACAAAATCACAGGATCCTGAATTGGATATCTCAAATTTTAAGATAACTACTGATTTTATACTAAGAGGTTATCAAAGTTCTTATAAATTTTATGATGCTAAAAATATGAATCTAGGTTATATGGGTCACTTAGTATTAATTGCTGAAGAAGTTGTCAAATTCTCAAAATTATATAAAGTTGAATTGATTTCTCCTGATATTTTCCAATGTTTACAAGATGAAGATTGGCAATATTATTCCGAAGAAGTATTAAATGATACAAGAATGATGTATTCAAAGATCTTGGGTGGAGGAACCTACGTTGAGGATGGAAACGGTAATATCATCCCGCAATTGCCAGATACAACGTATAATACTGATAGTAAGGAATCAGGTGAAAATGATAATGATAATGGTATCAATGGTGAAGAAAATATGGGCGGTGGTTTGGTCAATGTTGAATCATTAGAGGAACAACTATCAACTGAATCAGATCTGCATTATAAACTAAAACAAATGTTGATCTCAAAATCAAGAACAGATGTTGATGAAGCTAATGAGAAGAAGGGGGTAATTATACTAGGACCACCGCCATCGTCATCATGAGATAATTGAACCATTCGGTACTATACTACGAAATTATGATAAAAATTTTAAGTTCGGATAGGGAATAATCGCATATATAATAACTAATTCCCTATCTCAAGCAAGATCTCTCTGAATGAGATATAGAAGAAAAATAAATTGTTTGTAACTAAATATCCATGATATATGTAATTAGACTATAAGAATCTGTAATTATTATTATTATTATACATCTTATTTATATACTTTTTTATATTTTTAATGGGTGTTGGTATATGTTTATTCCTTCTTCTTAGAGCCTAGCTTTGTACCGTTACTTTTTGTGCCTTTAGACCCGATAAATCTACCAATGGTAAAATTCCAGATACCTTTTGGTAATTTGAAGAAAATAGTGTCAGTGACTGATGGAACTGGGATATCGTCTGGTGTTATCAAGGACTCCTTCTCATCAGCTTCAACGAGGTAGACGGAACCAAATTTAATATGTAAATTTTTACCTTCATCTTCTTCGTGTTGTTTGAAGGTTAATCTGGTTTCACCTAAACCATTGCTTGTATCTTGTTCTTTACATTGTTGAATGAAGGATTCTATTCTCTTGACTTGAGATTTATGTTGAATCTTTAAAATCACATAATGAATGAAACTTGCAGCAATAAAGATGAAACTTAGGATGAACCAAGTTTGAGGTTGGACTCTCTTGAAGAAGAAACCACCTTTCTTGAAATTATAATCAGGGAATCCATTCTTCAAATAATAATCGTATGTCTTTCTTGTGTCGTCGTTAGATAAAATTTGGGTAGCTAAATTTAAACGCGAATATAGAGTCTTATATTTCTTATTTTTATCTGGATGGTATTTTCTAGATAACTTTCTTAAATTCTTGGAGATTTCCTTTGAAGTAGACTTTTGGCCATTAGTTAGCTTCAAAAATTTATAGAAATTCATTTTATCACCGTATTTCTTTGTGATCTCTTGATGTAATTGAAAAATCTCAACTTCTGATGCGGTGAACGCATAAGCGAGAGAACCTAACGCAATTACCACTAGGATCAGATTCAATCTTTGGGATAGCATAACGTACGTGATAGTATTGGTGTTCTGCGTAAACTATAACTTATATGGATGAGCGGTGTATCAAAACGGTATATCTTTTTATATCCATAACTTTCCACAGTTGCTAAATCATCGAAAAATTTCAGAACACGTAATTTGTTTAACTTTACAATTAGGCGATGCGCCTCCCGCTGTGTAAATTAAGCAATAGATTGAAGTTCACTATGGATGGACCAGATCAACTATTTTTAACATTGTGAAGAGTAAAAACTTCTGTATTACATTAAGATACCAGTTTGTAGATCCAGCGTCAGAAATTGATAGGAGTCGATTAAAAAATGGTCTGGAAATTAACAGCTAAACTATATCAATACTATCAACTAACAACAAGTTTCCTTTATGTTGCTTTACTTGCTAGGTGGATCATTATATTCCCATTAGTTGGTATCAAATTTCTGCCTGGAGGTCTTCATGAGTTTTTAATATATTTGCTATTCTTTTCGTCTGTGTTTGAAATTTTATGGTTATTTGTATTTAGAGGAATCAAAGGTACTTTTAGAAGCAGAACTTTGTTAAAGGATTTAAATTTTCTATATTTTGTTCTTATATTCCATTTCAATGATGATTACGAACATGCGCTAGTGTTAAAGAATATCAGTTATTCATTATTTATTGTTAGTGTCTCTTTAAGTCAAACTTATTGTCATGCTATTCAAATATTTAAGAGAGGTCCAAATTATAAAAGAAAGACGTTACTTTGGAAATTAGACACCTTTATATTAATGCCTGTGTTATATTGTAGTGAATTTTCATTGTTCTTATTAAATCAAAGATTCCCAAACTTTCATACTACAAAGCAAATAGATCAATTTACTAAATTTATTTTAGTAATTTTCTTCCCATTGGCATTATCATGTTACAGAAAACATATTGCAAGAAGCTGAATTTTCTCTAGTTAAGTATCCTTTCATAGTTGCATATTCATATATTAAGTATTATACATATAAACAATATTTTATAATCCAAGTTTATCTGCTATTTCTTTTGCAAGTTCGCTTGCAAATTGTTCTGCATCCGTTGAATCTGTATCCAGGGATTCATAATGTAATTTTGCCTGTTGTAATTGTGTCAATATCGATTCTAAATTATCCTGAGGAGGTAGCACTTTTTTCTGGCCCCTTGGTGTGTTTAAGCTTTTTGAATGAGTCCATTCATATGTATCTATTATTTCTTTTATTCTTTCTGTACCAACTTTATCGTGATAGTCATTTTTATCAGTTGAATTATCTAGTTGAACAAATTCTACTTGTGATTGAGAAACTGCCATCTTCAAATTCAAATCATCTAACTCATTGAGTTCTATTTGGTTACCGTTATGACACCATATTAGAAACGATTCTTGATCGACTACAGATTTTGAAATCAATGATGTATCCTTGGGTATCTCACCGATGATAATTAACCCAGCGAGTGCATCTCTCAATAAATCGCACATTGGATCAATAAAATCAGTGGTCCATTCTTCAATGGAATCGCACTGATCTATATAAAGGTCGAATTTTGTAGTATAATATTTTGTCGACCATGTTAAATTTTTCACTATAGAATCATCATTTTTAAAATTTGTCTCCTGGAGACATTGTCCAAATATCTGGTAAATGATACTTGCTTTATCAGTGGTACTAGTATTCTTAAACACTATTAGTATCTTGTCACGTTTCATACCTAGATATTTTTATTACATATGATAGAATATGCTTTGTTTTGATGTTTCTGTGATTAATTTTACTATATATCTTTTTCAGCGTCATTTAAAGCGCAAACCGAGCAAGCAATTGCTCTGAGCATTGTAGTAAAATTATTGTTAGTAGATATTGATTATTGAATTATATAAAAATGATATATAAGGAAAGATATCACAGTTAGTTTTCTGGAGATGCAGCGTAGAAATGTAAGTAAGCACCCATTAGTTTAATACCGTTAATGAAATTACTAATATCTAATTTTTCATTAATGGAATGAGCACCATCATCACCACGGCCCATTGGTAACAGCAGAACAGAAGTCTTTAATTGTTGTTCAAAAGTCAATGTGATTGGAATGGAACCACCTTCTCTAGTTAAATCTGGTTCGACACCGTAGACAACCTGAGTGGCCTTTGAAGCAGCTGTGAATTGAGCATTAAATGGATCAGAAACCCAATAAGCACCATCGTGGATCAATTCTGCGTGACAAGTATTTGGAGAACCTAGTTTTTTGAATGCATTGTTACAATGATCGACAACTAACTGAGTCAGTTTCTCAGAATCCATATCAGGAACAGTTCTGATGGAGAATTTACCGTTAACTTTAGCTGGGATAACAGTCTTAGCACCTTGACCATAGAAGGCACCTTCTACACCATGAACAGATAACGATGGGTATCTCCATCTATGCATTAGGATATCTTCTTTTGTCTTGTATAAAGCTGTATTGGAACCACTTGCTTCATTTAATTCTTCAAGGGAGAAATCGATTTTTTTATAAATTTCATGTTCCTTTTCTGTAACTGGAGCAACCATTTCATCGATACCTTTAATTAAGATTTTACCTTGAGAGTCAACAAGACTTGATAAAATTTGCATTAAATCAACCATTGGTTCTGCAATGACACCACCAAAGACACCTGAATGTAAATCAGCTTTTGGACCTGAAACGGTAACTTGATAATAGTTACAACCTCTTAACCCATAAGTTAATACAGGTTTCTTGGTACCTAACCAATAATTATCACTGATACAGACTGCATCGACACCCTTGAAATATCCTGTAGCTTCTCTACCAATTAATTCCTCAAGACCCAATGAACCAGATTCTTCCATACCTTCGAAACAAGTAATTAAATTAACTGGGAATTCAATACCTGCTTCAATATGAGCTCTGACGATATGTAACCAACCTGTCAATGGACCGGTATCATCAGTAGAGCCTCTACCTTTCAATTGTTGAGTAGCTTCATCAACTACTAATTCAAATGGTTCTGTATCCCAGCCATCTTCCATTTGTGCCGGTTGAACATCATAATGACCATATACCAATACGGTTTTCTTATTCGAATCGTTACCATAACGAGACAAGACGACCGGTGGTAATTGTAACTTTGGGTTAGTTACTGGTGGAGGTTGGGTACCTAGTTCCTTTAGTTGAATATCATGAAATCCTAGTGATTTCAATTGATCAGCTAGGAATTCAGCTTTCTTAACAACCATTGGTCTTAGGGATTCATCACTTGAAACCGCTGGGATCTCGACGGCTTGCTTCAGGACATTGATGAAATCTGGTTTCAATTCATCGATCTGTGGGAAAAGCTTATCGAAGACAGGTTTTAGTTTATCTGAGGACATTATTGTTGTTGAGGATAGCGAACGTGCGACTGTTGGGTTAGGTTTCTTGACTGTAGTTGAAATTAATTTATTGATTAGATTAACAAACATCCGGGGGGATAAGAAACCGTAGCAGACTTATTGTAGGTGTCTTTCTAATTGCTTGATCTCTGATTGCAAAATTGAGAAGAATCCAGTGACTGTCAGAACTATTTATAACAGAAGAATTCTGTTCATGAGCTGCAAGTTGCAGGTAGTTTGTTGAATTGAACAGTGCAAAGCAAACCAAACCAAACCAAAGAGGGGTGAATGAAAGATCGTCATAATAACGCCAACGAGAAATTGTTCGCAGCGGGAAAACAACACCGAGGAACACCCGCGAAAAAGTTCCGTATATAGTGATAATGTGACTTGTTTAACAGCTCTACGAGTGTTTCTGTGCAACAATAGCAGGCACCGTCGCTGTTTGACACATTTCTGGCAGACGTTTGTGCGGCTGGTTCTCTGGAAATGTAGTATCTCTGTTGTGACACATTTATTTCGTTGGGCAGGCAGGCAGGGTAATAATCACAGTCAGATGAATAATTGTGACGATGTCTGTGCTACAAGAGATCAGCCTGTAATGTGTTGTTTTAGTCGACAGTGTATTCTCAATGTGGTGTAGATAGTATGTCGGAGTAAATGGAAGGCAGCGTTTTGTTGTTTGTTGTTGTTTTATAGGACATACACTCTGGTGGAGTACGATATTGTTTGGTGATTGTCGTCGTTGCCATAGGTGTCGCTTTGTTATAGGTGGTAAGGGTCACTACCGGTGTTGTACCCATTTCGCTGGATAGCTATATCTCGAGACAGAAAATAAAACCTGTAATTCAGGTATACTGTGAGAATCTGGTCAGAAAGCATCTATGTGAAAACAATCACTGTATAGAACTTACAAGGTTGTAGAGGTTAGCAAGCCTGGCTAGGAATACCATTAACCCAATATTTAGTTATTCTACTGGGATATAAGATATAGGTCTGGTTTCGTAAGAGAGGACTCCGGATTAAACTATACTGTCAGTTGAAAGATTTCAATTTACCGCGTAACGGTACTACACAGTATGAAAAATAACCTCTTCAAATGACTGCAAATTCCTTGACTGTTGCCAGGTGTGCCAGCCCTGACAGCCCAATCCCAATTGAGGCAGTGATAACGATTGTTAACACAGTAATAGAGAAATATTCCAAAAATTTATAAAAATATAATCATGACAAGATTTGATTTAAATCAATTAAGAATAGCAACACAAACAAGAAATTACGTGGTAAGTTTTGTACTGGTAAAAATTTGATGAAACAAAATTTCTTTCTTCTGACACAAGGTTGGGCACATTAGATTCAATCTGTTGAGAATTTCGAAGAACCTTTTGCTGAAGTTGACAAGATTAGTTTAACAAGAAAATTTCTAGGTCATCAACAACTAGTCGTCTATTGAGATATCAAAGATCGAACTATTAAATAGATCTATCAAATGTGATTTGAAGGTCACAACAATATGATCATCTCCATAACAAATTAGTGACAATGGATGACTTACATGTCTATAGGAACGCAAATACAATATAACAAATATTAGACGAAATAGGAAAAACAGTTCCAGATGATCACCTCGCCAGGGGTACCTTTTCATAAACATTTACAATAATCTCCTGTCAACCTGTAAGTGACGAGTTTTTAGAAAATGTACATGATTTAGAGAAATCATTTGCGAGGTTCCAAAAGTAGCAGGTATCTCTATCCGTTAGAGATGTTATTTACCCCAAAAGACAACATATACAGAACAATTTTGTTGTTAATAATATAAGTACATGGTAGTGGTTGGTAAATAGACACTTTGACAGAGATAGAAGAGATTATGAAAATCGATTACTGCTGTTATACAGAGGGGCATTTTGCTGGAGATTACACAATGTGGAGTCAATATTAATCTTTGAATCAGTTAAATGAAATAATCACTGCAATAAATATAACACTATTAGGGGGTACAGGAGAGGTTCATACGATCTAATTCAAAATTACTAAATTGCTTGTTTTCATAAAACAAGGCGTACCTTGTTTGGGTTGGAATAACCAGGTTTGTTCGCGATTATAATGTTTATAAGGATATCGAAATAGAGAATTTGAAGAAGAAAAATGAATATATCCAATGAAAGTAAATTTTCATTGAACGTAATAAAAAGATGCTTTCATGCCTTATGGATGACAACAGAATTTTCCAAATGTTAATTGATAAAGTGTAAAAGTGACAGTTTGAGATGGTTGAAATAAAGATTTTAGATAAATTAGGATTTGATGTCGGAGTTTGTTCACCCGGGATTAATATAACTGGCAAGCACCGAAAAGTATGATATTGTCAAAACAGTGAGCTTAAAGTTAAATGAAATAATATTTGGGACGTTTGTGACTTTGTGAGTGTGTGTATATGTGCGATTGCAACTACAATTGACCGAAAATGTATATATACTGGATTCTAAATTAGAATTTGTATGTCAAACACATACAAAATGGCAAGTTTTGTAATGTATATGATTTTGAGATCTGTTTTAGGGAACTGGGGATGTTTGCGCAGGTAGAGCATAGAGTTGCTATAATAATCATTACACAATGGAATAATCATGCTGATAAGACAGTAAATATGACTGTAGATATTAGTGATACTAATGAGTGGTTATAATTTTAATTTTTAGTCATAACATCGTTATTCTTGTGAACAGGTAAGAAGATATGTAGCATTTTGAAAATTTCAGCAAAGGAGTGTCATATTTTCTTGTCTCACTAATTAGTAAAGCCATAAATTTCTAACCAATCTTAAATTTTTAAAATTTTGTTTACTTTTTTCATTTTATTGAATTACTGCTATTCAGCATGAAAAATAGCTTTGAAACAATTTAGTAATACTACTCAGGTATTAGTATTACAGCACCTATCTGCTTTATTCGTCGCTTTCATCTCATCTGACTCGACGTCCCTTAAATATCTACCATTTCTACGCACTTAGACTTCAGCGACGCCCTATGGAAAATTTCAGACATATCAACTGTTTGATTGGCATATACAAGACATAAGAAAAGATTTATAACAAACAACAACAACTACTAAAGAGTAGTGGCAAGACAATAATCTAAACTACTCATTTTAAACAACTTATTTACAAGTTTGGCTGTCCCATTTTGAATGCGTTAACACAACAATGATTGGAGATAATAACAATGATGTATTAACACAGGTTGTTGCAGGTAGTACTACAGCAGTATTTAAAACTACATTAACCCAACCTTTCGAGTATGTGAAAACCGTTTCACAATTACGTAGATCAATCTCAGGTATTAAGCAAACTGTGGCAATCCAACCTGTAAAGACATATTTTGTGGGTTGTTCAATATTAAATATTGGAGCCATATTAAAGACTAGTGCAAGATTTGGCACATTTGAACAAATCTGTCAATTAATGAAAACCAACAGTGGTTCAGAAACTGGTGTGTTGACAGGTTGGCAAATTGCCTTGGCAGGAATAATCACTGGTTCGGTGGAAAGTTTATGGATAATCCCCTTTGAAAACATCAAGACAAGAATGATTGAAAATTCAATGATCATAAATGATAGAGCCTTTGGGATTACCAACGATGACAAAATAAGTAACAATCTAACGCGTACTACCAACTTAAGTCCACCAAAAGGTAAGACATTTCATGAAGTACCTAAAACAACAACAATTGATGCATTAAATCCAAGGTTTGAGGCATACTTACAATATGAGAAGAATCCATCTGTAGGGATGTTCAATACAATCATTGAAACATATAAAACAAGAGGTTTGCCTGGTTTTGTACAAGGTAGTATGCCAACAATTTTGAGACAAATTGGGAATTCAATGGTGAGATTTACTGTATATACTTCATTGAAAAAATCATTAACTCAACCAGGTGAACCAATAAATGAAACAGTTGCTTTCATATTAGGTGCTACTTCCTCAATTGCTGTTGTCTCTGTAACACAACCATTGGATGTAATCAAGACTAGAATGCAAAGTAAAGATGCTTGGAAATCTTATAAAAATTCAGTAAATTGTTGTTATCAAATGTTTATAACCGAGGGTTCTATGTCTCTTTGGAAAGGTTCCATTCCAAGACTGTTTAAAGTTGGGTTATCAGGAGGTATCTCATTTGGTATCTATCAATATGTTGAGAATCTAATAAATTTAATGAGAAGGGAAGGTTATTTGAAACCACTGGAATGATTACTATAACCGAATAATTAACACACCTCTAATTGTAAATACATATATTCCTTAAATATTTATATCTAATTCTATAAAAAAAATCGATGTACATAGGAAAAATAAACACGAGATCAATTGTTATACATCATCTTAACTAAACCAGTCTATCTCTAACTCATTCATTTCCTCTACTGTCAAATAAGGTGAACAAATGGCAAAAATTTCACTATCGGTTGCGTCTAATGGTATTACTTGATATTTTTGAAGCAGTTCTATAATTTTTGTTCGTTTGGGAATAAGCAATCCACTGCCATTGTCTAAATCATTCGCCATCTTTTGGACAATGGTGGACGATGCATCTTGTATTGTTTTCCATGTTTTATCTCTAATTTTGATATCATTTGACCTCATAAAGTTTTGGAAAATGTCTTGTAATTTCTTGATCCCAAGTGGCTTTATCTTTTGCTGAAAATTAATTAATTCATCCGATCCATAGTAGGATGTGGGCTGTAATGGAGGACTTACAACAACATTTTGTCCTTCATCCCGTTGCCGTATCCTTGATTCTGGTGAGGCAATAAGGTTATAATCACTGTTTTCTATTGGGAGATCTGGCCCCATATCATCTGTATCTGCAGGAAAATTTGGTTCCATATCAATATCAAAAGTTGTCGGTATAGGTTGCTCATATTGGGGCGAATCATTAACAAATGGGTTCTTGACGTGATCACTAGTTATATCGTTTTGAGACTTAATAGCAGTATGTTCTTTAGCGGGGTTTGTTACACCATTTATACTTACTGGTTCCAGTTTTCGTATTTTCGTACCAACTCTCTGCCTTGGAATTTTTGAAAGTATTTGTTGTGATAAAGTCATTGGTAGAGCTTCCTCTGACATTCCTTGTTCGGTATCATTGATTTTTACTTGTTCTTCTCTCGTTGGGGAATCAATGATATCCATACTGCCCTCATCTTGAACACCACCCTCATCAGTATCAATATGCCTCTTTACTGGTGATGTATTTGCCCTTGCATTTTTCAATTGTTCAATTTCCTTTCCCAAAATTGATTCGTCTGCATTATTAAATGTATTAGCTCTACTATTGAATGATCTATCCTGGATTTCGTCAGATTCAGTTTCATTATTAGTCTGCCCTTCAACATTATCAATATCGTCAACATCACTATGTGATTGTAACAACTGCGATGTTAAATTTTTGGCTCCTCTAGAGGCCAAGGCACTACTTAAATCTTGTAGGTATGACCTTATTTCAAAGATATCATTGTTTAGTGGTTCAACACTAGCCCGTACCTCATGTTGTCTTTTAAGTCCTGGTGTTAATGATAGAATCAACCTATCTCTAAGTCGTTGCTCTTCTAATGCTCTTTCTTTAAATGGTGTGAGAATCACGGAGTCGGACGGATCCGGTGATTTTGCTGATCCTAAAGGCGATCTAATATCCATATCACTCAAAATCTCTTATATCTTTACAGCTTGATTAGATCCTACTCGATCTTTATTGTTTGCTTATTTATTGATTTTATTTGTTTACGTTATTATTATAGACGAAGAAAATGTCGCGTTACAGATCAGCAGATAAAAATTGACTCTTTCCTGTGAGATGAGACAGACGATCGTTACATATATTACAAATATTATATCTAATGGTTCAGTTTCAATGAGAAGTCTACTACTTGAACACCTTGATGAATTGAACTAGTACTATAAATGTCGATGTCGTTACAAAGGAATCCATCTATATTCTGTAATGTTAAGCCACCAGAGCATTCCAGTAAGAAATGTTTCTTACCCGTCCATTTCGCTTTCAGGGATTTAGCACAAACTTTCAATGCATCATGTTCAAAATTATCCAACATAATAACATCTGCACCTGATTCAATTGCCTCATCAGCCTCTGCTTCAGATTGACACTCCACCTCAATTTTGACTGCAAAACCACAAACTTTTCTAGCATCAGTGACAGCGTTTCTAATGGATCCACGAGACCAAATATGATTATCCTTTAGCATAACCATTGAAGATAAATCGTAACGGTGTGTGTCACAACCACCAACCAACATTGAGTATTTTTCAAGTCTACGTAAGCCCGGTGTTGTTTTTCTTGTACCTGCAATAATACCAGTGTAACCAATATTGCGTGCCCTTGAGATAACCGCATCTGAAGCTGTAGCGATACCAGATGCTCTACTCAGGATATTTAGCGAAGTTCTTTCTGCTAATAAGATATCCTTTGCAGAACCAGTGACTGTAGCCACAGAAATCTTACCATTTTCAGCAGTATCTAAATATTGTCCCTCTTCAAAATGCCAATCGGCAGTCAAATTACATTGACGATAAACTTCTGTAGCAAAGGGAACACCACTTAACACACCATCGGATTTCGCATATAAGGTTGCAGTTTTCTTATCAGTTCCAACGACGTAACCTCCAATATCGAATGATGGAACATCTTCAGATAACCAATTAGTGACATCTTGTTTCCACTGACCATTTACTGGTAGTAAATTCTCGAAAGAAGGCATAATGTAATCTTAAAGTAATAGAAATGTGAATTAGCTAATCTGTCAGCAAATGTAAAGTATTGGTCGAAATAGTTATACCTAAACCCCCGAAGTCCTATCGGTACCTGTTCAAAAGAGCATCTTCCTCGAAGTGACAATGAACTAAATCTCATTTAAATTTAAATAAATTAATTTAATTGGAAAATGGTGTGACTGTCGCCAGTTCCGTTCCGGTGGGAATCGGCGTGTCGCTCTTCTGTTCTATAGGTATGTACGTAAAAAGAGTATTCACGGAAGGACGGAACATGAAAAGCACATTTCATCGGGACCTATACACACACAGACACAAACAGATACATATATATATATATGCGAATAAAAGTATATCCATGGTTACTTTTAAATATTTATGCAATTACAATCTCTAACAAATATCACTATTTATGATGTTTACAAAAGCTGCTGAGTCAAGGTAGTCTTTTCTTGTTCAGATAAAGTCTCGTAAATTGTCCCGAAGTTATTGGAATCACTAGTAGTAAATTGCTTCAAAGATTCTACTAACAATTGTGTTACACTTTGTGGAATTTTGCCAATACCTGTAATTTCCTCAGAATCATCCTCCCCGTATTCAGCTGGGTTGACATCTTCTTCTTCGTCTTCGATATATTCTTTTAACTTGTCATAATTTAACGCATCATCAACGTCTTCCCATCCATCATCATCGTCATCCTGATCATTTGGATGATCATGATCATGATCATGGCCATGGCTATTGACCAAACCAGCGGCAGAATCTATAGATTGTTGATTTGTTGGTTGTCTCGTTTGGAAACCAAGTTCTGTGACAAATAATTTTACAATCTTAGCAAATGGTGATATTTGAGTATATTGATCCGGCATCTTCTTAGCCATGGATCTAGTAATGATCAAATCCCCATCATATGGAATCAAATCGCCGTTTACTCTCAATTCGGAAAGACGTGGATCAGAGGACATATATAGTTTACTCAACGCCAGGATATTTTCCTTGATCTTCTTCTCACCTCTAATAACCTCAAAGGATTCAAACCATTTATTCAATACTTTACAAACTAAGTCATTATCTTGAGATTCATTTTGTAATTGGCATAAGAAATCTAAAGTTTGCGTAACATCTGAACAAGTCAATAAACATAACAACGATATCAAGTTTTGTTGAGTCGAAATATTCTTGGAATTAATCAATCTAGTTACCGCTGCTTTTAAAATAACAGGAATCAAACTTTGAATCTCGGTTGAAAATTTAGTTAATATTGTGACGATTAATGTACCAACGTTCATTGCAGCGCTATCACTAACATCGATAGAAAGTAGTCGTTCAAGAATATGGACTACAGCTTCTAAATGTGGTACCACTACGGAGCGTTCGCTATTATATATCAAATAACTGAATGCATCTGTAGTTAATTGTAAAGTTTCTTCTTCAGTTGAGAATTTTAAAATATCGACCAAAGGTTCAAACATATATTCGGTAATTTGAATAGGTAATGAGCCTTCACCAGGTTTCTTCTTCATGAAAACTGTGACAAATTCTAGAATTAAAGATAATAATGGGGAATACTTATAGTGTGTAGCTTTGCTACCTTTAATAACATTCACGAAACTTGGCATACAAACTTGGATAAATGATTCATATGTGGCTAAATTGACACCGTCTAATAAAACCTGTAAACAATCTTGGGATTCTACTACAACCTGGATATTATCAGGGTTCTTACTGGAAATTGTCATTAGCAGTGAAAATTCTTGTTGAAGAATAGCATTCGGAGAAGAAATACTATTAATTTTAATTGTTTCGTCAATTATTTCAACTAATAGACCGAAGGTATCTTCTTCAGCGTCTTCCATAACTTTATTAATTATTGAAAGAATAGATTCCTGAATTGTCACACATTTCTCACTACCCATTACAGATGGTAATTCAACAAAATAAGTGAATGACATGAATGATATTAATGAACATGATTGTAGTAATGGATCATCGATGCTAATCACTATTTGTAAAATCTTCAGTAGATAATTTTGGACCAATTCTTTAACATTTGGAATCCCATCCATGAATTTTTCTAATATCTTTGGAGTGAACAGTATGATTCTACCTTTTAATAATTCATCATTTGTCTCTAAGTTGAAAATGACACCAACCATATTAGTAATATCATTATATTGAGAAATTTCGATGTCATCATCATTCAAGAATAAGTTTTGTAAATTGTACAATGCAGATTCTAATATTTTTGAATCTCTAGAATCGTTGTAGTTACTTAGTATGGCACTGATTCTTTGACATAGTATAGTGAAATATGACACTAGATGGCTGTCAGCTAATGAAGTCAAAAATTCATTTATTTGGTCTCTTATCGAGTAAGATGCTTGCAAACCAGTCTCCTTGGATACAAATTCATTAAAATCTGAGGTCCAAAATTCGGCTGTAGATAGATCAATAGTACATAGGACCAAAGAAATATCAACAATTGTGGTTTGTTCTTGTTCTGTAAATGGTAATGCTAACAAACTTGTTAAAAAGTCAATCATATATATACCACATTCGTTGAATGTGTCAAATGACTCAGTATCTTGGTTATCACTAGACAGGTATGAAATATAGTAATCCTTCAAGTTGTTCAAATCTGTGAAAAGTTGATTCTTGAATGATAATTGATATTCTTTAGCAAATAATTTTTTCGGAAATTCGTTCTTGATCAAGACCAAATTTTCATATATTTTACCAATCAGAATAGTTTGGTTTCTATCACAGAAATCTACAGCCTTAGTCAGTAACATCCCTAAAGTTTGTAATGCCTTTGGTATACATTCTTTAATGAAGAATTTCCTCTTATCTGTTGAATGAGAATCCATTGCAGACATTTGTAGTAAAGTAGCATGAAACAATTTCACTGCTGCAATTTTGGCCTCTATGGTAGAATTTTCATTATTCAACAATTGGAAAATTACGGATAAAGTCTCATAACCGATTCCACCTTCGAAGAACATTTCTTCTGATATAATATCATCATATATTTCGTTTAATAAAGAAATAGCATTCAATGAATGTTGATTATTGATCGATTCATAAATAATTTGTAATAATTCAGGCCATTGATCAGGGAAATCAACCGCTGATATTTGTACGATACAATAAGATGCGCCATTTTTAATTTTTTTATCAATTTGATCATCTAGACATAATTTAATCAATGCATTCCTTGTTAGGAGTTTAGTTTGTGAATCGATAACTGAAGTATTTCTATATGATTCAAAACCGGGACCCCAATATAATGTGATTAATTTTCTTAATGACAATAGAGCAAATTGTCTTGCTGCTAGATCATGATTGGCATCTAATGCAACGGTAACTAGTGCATTGAATATCGCAGACGAATCTAAATCACAAGAGCTTAACAATTGGTTCTCAGCGGTTTCTCTTTGGATATTGTCAGCAGATTGTGCTTGTACAATTAATTCATCTATATTAAAATCCATTACAATCCGTGATAGTATCCGTATAACTGTAATAGAATGGGCTTCACTGCTGTCGACAAAAAGAAAAAGAATATTTGAACTTCTTCCAAAAGGTTATTTAGAACAATGGATCTATCGAATCACAAGCTCCTCTGTCCCCCATCATGATATATCGATATCAATAATAATTGGTATCGAAATGGTTCCATAGAAATTTCAACAATGACGCGTTTCTTTTCCAGTTGGTACGCAATTTGCAACTTTTACTCTAACAAAATACAGGGCGGCGTCTCTTCTGTTGGAAAGAAAAAATGATGCCGCCTGGTGGTAAAGACAGGGAAGATACAATAAT
>PPOO01000924.1:8967-29011 GCA_003708545.1 Maudiozyma turicensis
TCTGTATGCGAATGCCTCGAAGCGGAACGAAAAAGAAAGAAACGAAATGGAAAAAGACCAAAAAAGCAATGGGAAAATGAGTCAACTGGCCCTATGTTTGCAGTGACATTCCCGCAGGTGGGTGTCAATTCCCATCTGATCTGTGTTTTTGCGAACACTCGCAGAAAAAAGAAACGACAGGTATACAGTCCAAAAAGAAACTTTGCCGCCAATTTATTATGTAAGCTCGGTAACCGATTGCCGAGTTATAATCATGTTATTAAAAAATAGGTATAATAATGGATAGAAAGACAGCTGTTATATTGTTATAATAGAACATAGCACGGCGGCAACCTTTATCCGAGAAACTGTATTGTAATTTATCACCTGCACACCGGTTGTTATGCAAATTAGCAAGGATAATTGTTTATTAAAAATAGATTTTCCTGTAGGAAGTAGTCCTCATTAGCTATACAAGACTAAGAACGATGATACAAAATAAGAATTTACGAGAGGTTGCATTTGGTGAAGTCTATGCAAATTCATAATTTTACCTTTGTTTCTTAAAATGTTGTATATCTTAATAATCAGGTGCCCGTAAATTTTGTTGGGGGGACATGGCTGTTATCTCCTATCTCGGCCACCCTTATATGCATTATTGGCTGTGATACTATCTTGAAAAAATTCAAAAGAGGTAGCCTAATGGAAACAAAATAAAGGAATTGTGTATTTCCAATATGTATATTCTAAGTCAGTATAGAATTGAAAATTAAATTCAAACTCCTGGTGTATCGGAAGCGGTGAGAAAACAAGAGTTCTACAATTTTTACTGATTACCTTTTCACTAAGAATCAATTTATTAAGGACATCGCGTCGCATGTCAAATAAACCTTCCTTTTTTCCGTTCCTTCTCCGTTGACTCAGGAAGACGAAATTCTTCGAAATTCACAGTGAATTACTAGCAGCTGTAACTTATATTACCATTTATGCATGGGCGGATACGGGGAACAAGGAAAACGAATTAAAGTGTCAATGAAAAAATAAAAGGATTGTCCGATAACGGTCTCGTAGTTCTCATGAGAGATACATTTTCAAAGTATTCATTAGTAATGAAACATACATATGATTTATTTGTAAAGGATTCATATTATATAGTAGCACACTGAACCGTTTAGTAGCCTTTCATCATTTTCAAGAAAAACAGAAATATCTCTAAGAAAAGAGAATAAGGGTACAGTTTATTCGGTCTTCTTTAAAGTGTAGATATTATTTGAATCATATATTTGTATCGTAACCAAATGCATTAGAAGACGTACCCCTTGTTTGTTTTTCATATTTATCTATACATTTACTTATTTATTTATACTGTTGACAATGGAGCGTTAAATTGAGCAAATTACTAAACAATATTACTATTATTATTATTCTGTTGTAGTATTGTTAATTCTATGAAAAAGCTTGAACGTATTAATTTACTTGATGTTTTCGTTATGTAAATATATGAATTTATTTTATAAAATGCATATTTCATATGGGCAACGCATTATAATGTTGAACGAGACTCCTTATGAGATAAACCCCATTTATCATACCCATATAGTCCCATTACTGTGAATAGTAAGCCAACAAATTGTAAGAAACTTAGATGTGCTTCACAGATTATTGCAACTGCAATGATTACGATCCTCTTCATAATATTAGCAACACTATAATTAACTGTCGAAAGTAAACCAATTAATTGGAATGCTAACATTGCTTGGATAAAATGTGTGATACCATGAAATACTGTTAACAAGAATATTGTCATTGTCATATCTTTTCTTAAACTTGATCCATTCCATAACTCGTTGGTCAAGAATGGTGCTAGAGTTAATAACATCCCCATACAAGAACAATAAAATAAGATTGTAATTTTATCAATTTGATTAGTTGACATATAATTCTCACTGTGGCTTCTTTCCTTCGATTTATTATCATCATTGCCATTGTTTAATGAGGATAGTAAACCATTTTTTTGTAATTTTACACTCAATACACCCTTCGCAAAAATATTTTGAGTAACGAATATTATTGTAGAGATAAAAGAGTAAAATATACCTAATAATAATATACCTCCACTACTATTATTGTTTTTATTTTGATGACTGTGACTTGACCAACATGTAATCATAACACCACTGATTAACAGGCCTAAAGTGTAATAAGTCAATGGATTATATTTTTTCTTCTCAATAACGGCATAGTATGCTACAGTAATTATAGGAGACAACGATTTTATCGAATGGACTAAAGATATGGATACCAATGAAGTCGCTTTATGGGATGTAATGTGCCCAATAAATTGAAAGATGCCTAGTGGGAAAGTTGTCATTAATACTAATTTGTTAGGCTTTAAGAAACGATCAACAATACTTTCTTGGAAATTACCATTCAAATAAATAGGAATAATACCTGGTGGAAAACTATTTAAGGTGGACGCGACTCTTGTATGGCGTAGTTCGTTTTTTCTGAAAAAGTTGACTGCACATGCAAAGGTCAAGCATACAATGGCACTAACCAAGAACTGTAATTCTGTTAGTCCAACGGGATGCGTGAATCGTCTTAGAATAGCTTTGGCCAGATTACTCGATATGGAAGAGGTGACATACCACAGAAAGCATAATGTCACTACTCTGACGTCAACTTCTGGCCAAAAATCTTTATCATATTGATTTTGATATTCCCTTGGAATATACGAAGTAATAGAATTCCAGAGTTCTCGTAGTTGACTTGAAACCGATCCATGAGATAATTGTGTATTTTTCAATTTTTCAGCTTTTCTTTCTCTATATGAGCTATTGGGCTCCTGAGGAATGCTGTAAAGATTCGAATCAAATAAATTTCTATGGACAGAATTACGACGTTTCGTCGTAACTGCTGTTACACCATTCGTCTCTATAGTTGTCATTTATGTTGAAACTGTGCTTGCTCTGGTGTGTGGCTATTCTTTAAAATTGGTTTATCTCTTGAGCTTCTTCTACAGCTTGCAGTTTATTTTAATTTTATATGAATATTTGACTATTTTTGTAACACATAAATTCTGAATACGAAATGATAGGGAAGTGAATATTACAGCCGTGCACTATTATTAGTCGTTGTTGCTATTAATAGCAAATTGGATACCGAACCAAAAAATCCTTTTGATAAGTTGGCGTTTAAACAAAATAATACTAACAAAATGGTTCGTATCTTAATGTTACCTATTTCTTTGAGAATATTTTACGCTATATAACGTCAGGGATAACTAATATGTATATTTGAATATATGATTCACGCTAAAAGGATTCTTTAGAAACTAGAATCTTTGAATCGATTATGCTGTCATCTTGCTGATGATTTCTTTGAAAAAAATTTCATCACTTCGCGTTTTTTTATGATTTCCGAGAAATATTTAAAATTTTTCTGTTTGGTAATGATCTACATGAGAACAAAACATCAAATCATGTAAACAAAAAAACTAAAGTGATAATCACTAAATTTGAGAATGGTAGATAAATACAACCTCTCGCATATAAATTCATCTATATGATTATTCCATATATTATATAATATGTATAACGAGGATTAAATTCATTATAACGAGTCGAAGAAGTTTGAATTGCATTAGATTGATTCTTTTTATTTCTTTGTTGAACCTTTCTAGTAAACTTGTCTTGTTTTGCTCTATTACTTTTTGTTCCATGGAACCTCTGCGACAGCTTCTTATACGCTTCTTTTGTTGTTAAGTGATTTCCATTGTCATCCTTATATACAAGGTTGATCTCTGGATTATAATCTTTCAGCAGCTCACTTTGTATATGTGATATTACATCCTTACTTTTCTGAACACTCTCGTTAGAATGATCTTTCTTTCCGATTTCATTCTCTAATTCTCTCATTTCAATTTTCCTCTTCAATTTTAATACTTCTTCATCATTGGCCTTATCAATCACATCTGGATCAATCAATTTCTTAGGTAGTACGTTACGATCTTGAAGAAAATGTAAAGTTGACGCCAACCCACCAAAGAAATTAGGACTACCATTTTGTGCAGTTTGTCTCTCGATTTCTATATTTGAGTTAGATTCAACCATCTCAGAATGTTGTGTCTCAGATGGCAAATTACCTGCATCATTATCGGCAAATATATCATCATCTAATGCAATTTCTGCTTCTTCTTCATCAGAATGGATCAACCTCGCATCAAGTTTAGTCAAAAAGCTTGAAGTTTCATCGATTATCAGTCCGCCGTGCGTTGATGACTTCACATTCCTGTTATTTCTTAGCCTCTTTATTTCCATTTCTCTTCTTCTATTTTCTAATGCATCTTTTCTGATATCGATCCCCACATCTTCCACGGGGTCTAACGTTTTAATATTAGAGTTGTTTGTGTGACTATTTACTCGAACATCTAAAATATCTTCTCCCGCACTGTCCTCATCAATTAACTGGACTTTCTGGATGACAGCAGGTAATTCTACCCTTTTTCTTTTCTTTATCTGCTTACTATCTTTCACTTTCCTTTTCTTAATTTTTGCTATTTTGAAATCACCATTATCAGAGCTTTCCCCTTCAGTCTCTGAAAAGACGACCTTAATTTTATTTTTTCCATCATCTCTCTTCTCGCCATTACTCATATCATCCAAATTATGTTCTGTAATTGCTGTAATTGCATTTATTTTTATTGCAGTTCCATTGTTATCCTCTTTATCAGATTCCTGCGCGTCAATATCCTTACTGGATACACTCATATTTAATTTCTTTCGCCTTCTTTCTTTATTCATATCCTTAAGCTTTATATTTTTACTTACCCTTTTGAATGTGGTTATGCTTTCATCCTCAAGGACATCGTCGTCTGAATTGTCATCCCTAACATCCTTGTCCTTCAATGTTAATATAATATCCTTACCTGTTTGTAGCTCATCAAGCTTGTGTGACAGCTTCAACGTTGGTATATCACCTTCATCTTCATCGCTATTATGTTGGCTATTAAATGATAGATTTACATATCTTTTGTTTATTTGAGAACCAACTTTATTTAGCCAATTCGATTCTGAATCTATTTGACTCTTTGAGTCAAGTAAAATTTTTTGCGATGCTTTATTCAACCGCTTTCGTATATTATTTATCTTATCGCCCTCAATAAAACGGTTAACATTTGGTTCTTGAGTTGCATCAGTTTTGGAGAGGAGAGGGGCTGAACTGTGAGATAAACTTGAGCCAGTCGGCACAATAGGCTTTAAACCTAATTGTAATCTTAGTTTATTAGTTTCTTCAAGGGACAACGAAATTTCCTCACCCATAATTTTACTTATACTGATATATATATATTGTTTATATACACCTCAGAGCCCATTTACTCACGTAGTACATAAATTATACCATCTTTTCATTATTTGCTCCTCATATTGACAAAAAGAAAAATTAATTATGTGGAAAACTTCGATGTCCGATGAGGTACTGAAAAATAATATAGGTTGGTGGTATGGCACAACTTCCCATACTAAATACTAGGAGAGGACAGAATATACAAGTACACACACACTTATAAAAATACCCTGGAAAATATTCTTGCTATCAATCATTCGCTCAGATATAAACGTTAAATGTTAAAAGTGTTTACTACTCATATACTAATTTACAGATTTTTTTATATAATATTGTTGAAGATTAAAATGATGAATGACATGGGGCTGAAACTAATTGATACAATAATCTATGATTGATCATATCATTTATTTCTTTTCCTTCTTTTCCTTCTTGGACTTCTTTTCTTTCTTATCCTTCTTTTCTTTCTTATCCTTCTTTTCTTTCTTCTCCTTCTTTGACTTCTTAGATTTCTTAGAATCTTCATCTTCTTCTCTCTTTCTCTTCTTATCCTTCTTTTCTTTCTTTTCCTTCTTTTCTTCTTCTTCGGATTCTGATTCATCATCAGAGTCAGCTTCAGCTTTAACTTCAGCAGCTGGTTCAGTAACAGCATCTGCATCAGCATTGTAAGCTCTAGCTTCAGTAACTTCGACCTTCTTAGCTTCACGGACAACCTTTGGTGTTGTTCTTAGATCTCTACCTTCAACTTGTGACAGTCTGTTTTCAACCTTAGATCTAGCTTCCAGACCAACATCACCAGAGTCATCTCTGTCTTCAGCTAATGCATCATAACGTATAGAGACTGCAGCCTTAGCAGCTAAAACTCTAGCAATTTTACCCTTATTCTTACCAGTAGCTTGACCAACTAGAGAAGCGTGGTATAGTAAACCATATTTTGGTGTATCATGTTTGGTCTTCAAGGCTCTGAATAAAGCCTTTTCAGCACCTAGAATTTGAATAGTAGAAGCTGGAGCCTTAGCTAGGGATATTAGAGAACCAGAGTGAGCAATTAATCTTGCACCGACTAATTCACCAACTAATTGAGTCAAATTTGGAGCAATTGCCTTCATTCTAGCTGCTAAGTAGTTTGATAGTTGTTCTCTGTATGCGGCAAAATCGACGATTTGATCAGCTAAGTTCTTAATATTGTCTAAATCATCTTCAGTAATTTCGGTACCCATGGAAACTTCAGCAGCGGCTTTAACACGTTCTTCAATTTCTTCAGGTAAGATTTCACTCATATCGGTATCAGCAGCCTTGGATCTAACACCCATGGCTAAGATAATTCTAGCGTAAGCGACAGAATCTGTAACAATCTTAGCTAGTTCAGGGAAATGCCACCCGTACCATTCCTTACATCTCATGGCGTAAGTGTTTAATTCTTTGTCTAAATCATCTAATAGGGCAATAGCTTGGATAATCATAACATTGACCTTATCAGCGGAGAATTTTAATTTATGACGACCAATGGAATGAGCTAAACCTAGAGACATTTTACTTAAATCAGAGTCATTCAAACCTGGTAGTAATTCTGGTAAGTATTCCTTAACGGCTCTGTAAATATCTAAAGTAACGGCATCAGAGACAACGTTGAAGTTTAGACCTAATTTGTTAATGGAATTAGCTAATTTGGTTTCACTGACAACTAAAGTACTCTTCTTATCCTTCTTAATTTCTTCTAATAATTTTTCTAATTGAGGAGAAACCTTACCTTCAATGATAGAGTTAGCTTCTTCTAAAGCATTGGCAGCAGAGTTGAATTTGGAAAAAGCTGCAATTTTGAATTCCTTTAAAACTTTATCAGAAGAGTTTAAATCTTCTAATAAAGTAGCAGATTTATAGATCTTCTTGTCAGAAGCCTTCAATAATGCGTAACCAGCAGAGGTTTCGGTTAAAACGTAAGACATTGTATCGTTTTTGTGGTTTTCTTTTACAACTAAATGTATTAGAATAGTAAATATCTAATTTTCAAGGGGTATTCTTTATGTATCGTTATGTCTTAGCTCCATTTTAACTCCTCATCGTCATCGCTTATGTTATTCCTCGCTGTATGTTTACAGCTAAAAATTTTCGATCATGAAACTGAAAAATTTTTGAAAAATGTCGCCCGCTGTAAAATAGAAAATCATCTTGATTTTGTCATAACATGGGTGGTTCAATTTAATAACAAATAATTATTTAAAAGATGAAGATTATTCAGTAAGTGCGTATATAATTCGTTAGATACTGCAAGATGCGATGCAAACATGCGAGATCTGATACTATATATCCAAGTAAGAAAAAGAAAGTTGTTTTATACGTAATGTGACTAATTAATTTTATATTAAATTATTTTATACAAAACTGATGTTATATGAAAATATGTAGAATGTTTGAAACAAAAAATGAATGTAATTCTTCATAAATTACCAGATCAGTAGAAGGTGGTTGGTCTCTTGTAAGAGAAAGTCTTAGTAGACTTTTGGACTCTGTGTGGTAATGGGAATTTTAGGTCCTTGGTTAAGAATTGCTTAACGTATGGTCTCTTAACATCAGCAGTCTTTTCAATTTCAGCAACCTTTAAAATGTGGATAGATCTGAATCTAGTTCTGTGTCTGGCGGCCATATCTTGGTATAGAGTTTCAACAGCATTTACTCTGGTGACATCTCTGACTTCCTTGTACATGTTGTGAGTACCAGATCTGGAATCGTATCTAACCCATAGACCAAAGTTCTTAACGGTAGTTGGGTGAGCTTCGTTAATTTGGTTGACGGAGACAACCTCACCGGAAGCCTTCTTAACCTTGTGCAACTTTTGTAAGAAATACCAGAAACGGGACTTGGCAATAACTTCGTTAGAAGCAAAGATTCTCATTCTGAACAACTTTGGTTCTGGAACGGCTTCAGTTGGTAGACGACGACCAATAACTTGGTATTCTTTGAAGTGAGACACTGTAATTAATATGATATTATGTCCAGTATTCTTCTGCATAATGCGGAGTTGCAAAAATTGAAGATTCAAACATAAATATGGATGTTGTTAGTAAAAATTGTTCAAGTTAATTTTCTTGGGACCGGCTTATTGAATTCGTTCATTAATTGAGAGAAGATGTCTTGAAATTCTTATTTTGTGACGAAAAATCTTTAAATTCTTGGATCATACTTCACTGTGTCCTTCAAAAATTCTTAGATTGTGTCAGCTTGGTGGTTTGGAACATTTCATTTAATTACTAGAACTGTACTTCATTTTTCCTCATCGGTCCTTATTCTTTAAAGTGTCTCTAAATAAGATCATATAGATTAAACCTTTGTTTAGTGAATTACGACTATAATATTTATATCATGCGCCTTCCCACATATATAATCAAAGTTATATGCATTTAGTTCTTCATATTATCTCAGGTATATTCAGAGGTTCACCATAGATATTTTCGTTTTCTTGTTCGTTCTATCTCATTTATACCATCTACATTCAATAGGACCTTTTTAGTTATATCATTTACTCACTTTTTCGCGTACTCTATTGGACGTTCTTCTTATAGCAACAAAAAATATATCAATAAGTCTACAACTTCTTAACACTTTCAAAATTCACATATATCAATCATTATTAAGCTCATCAATTAGCATCGTCACCATAGTGAAGGTTTCCGACTCACATACAAATTGCAAGAAAATTTTTGAAAATTTCGTTCAAAGTTCCATAGCATTAGGTATCGTCCAAGGGTTATGAGCGTTTAACCTAATGATGTATCGTGCAAACATTACAATAAGAGAATATGCCGTAGGAATAATATTCATTGAATATGAGAACAATGAAATTTTATTTTCAACAAAGTAACGAAATGGTTTTGTATTTCTTTACGGAAAATTTCATATAGTATAATTGATCCCGCTACGTCGTTTCTTAGTAGAACACCCGCCTTTTAATCTGAAACTAACAGTATTCAAAAAACACAAAATATAATGAAAAAAATGAAACTTGCAAAACGGTTCCCGACAATATTTGAGACTGTCTGGGTTTAATGCGTAGTCAAATATCTGAATTTACTTAGTCTAGTGAACAGCGTCACTAGATCGATTTGAGAATTATTTTGTTTATTTTATTTATTGCTTGTTTATTTGTTATAGTGATGAATATATATAAATGTAATTTGAGATCTATAAAAGTGAATAGGTATGCAAGGGGGATATATGATTTTAGACATGGACATAAGTTCTCTTTGGTTTTAACCTATATTTTGGATATAGGTTAAATGTCGGTAAATTATTAGAGTGGATCAGAATTTCACATGACCATTTAATCGAAACAAACTTTCTTGGGGTAGATACAGTCATGAAATTGTCATACCTGACTTGTTGATCTGATATGTTTGTATTGTTCTTGTTTGAATTGAATCTTGGTTTAATTATCCAATATGATAGCAATGAAACATATAGACATATCATTGAGAAAAAGAAGCATATGATTGAGTTTATTAATAATGCAGTTTGGATTACTGGATAGAAGATAACAATTGGTTTTGGAGATAATAGTGTATGTCTTTGAGTGGATAGTTGATGATTATTTGAATTTGATTCTTCTCTTCTAATTAATGGATATAATTTATGCAATGGTTTTAACAGAGTCGTTATAGGAAGCAAAGTTGTATATTTAACATCTCTGATGGAAACAGTGCGGCATGTAGGAGCATATTTGAGAGGGTAAAGAATTAGTATTGATAGTATAGTGTCAATTAGGTTTATAATTGGTTTCACAAATATTGAATAGAGCCGCAGTTGACAGATTGTATGAATAATTTTCCCCATCAGGTATATGGCTTTCTGAATCAGATAAAATTGTTTGAAGTAACAAATGATCTGTTGGATTAAATAGTACTGTCTCAATGCCGCTATCGATTTCTGAAATGGTAAATTCTCGATTACGATCACATTAAACATAGGTCTTCTCCCGAATGGCACTTTTGATATTCGATCCTTAATGTTATAGTGATAGTAGTGGACATTATCATTTTTTCTTCGATGATAAAGTTCAGGTTTCAGCCTTATCTTATAATGTCGAGCCATCACAATCCCACCCTCTTTCGTCACTCATGTAACTCTCAATGGAAAATTTGGTTATACTCTTTAGCAAATATCGATATATATATAAGCAAACTAAAAAAGGGCAACAATATACACATATATGTATTACCCGTTGTTTACATCTAGATCAAGAAGCATAGAACCTTTGTATAAACATCTCAGATCAAGAACATAAGTTGAAATTTCCTAAACAGTACGCCAAAATCTGAAACATACAATGGCAACACAAAGAATAATAAGTAGGAACCACTACTTCATATAACAAATCCTCGTAGAGATCAAAATAATTTCGCGAGTCTGTTTACATCCGATGACCACAAAATTCTACGCACAGATAGAGTGCCACAACGGTAATCGCGTAGACTGTCACTCATCCGGCCAATCTTCCTTCTATGGACATTTCTGTGGATCAACAGGCAGGAGGACTCCGCGGACTCTGAATCTTCTTAGGTGCTCATTATCGAATCCTCCTGGCAACCTTAGGAATCCCTTGCATACATATAACATGAAGTCAAAAATAAAAAAATGTTAATACCTTGTATAATTTAATGAATCTAATGTATGTATATGAATCAATGTATATGTATATAAGCAGTTATATTTATTTGCATCTGTCAGAGTAACAGTTAGCTGCATCGTCTACCAAACAGTTGGAGTTCTGCGTTGTTGAACCATATGCTGTAGAAGAAGGTGTTACTGGACTAGGGGAACCAGTTTCATCGGCACCACCGGCAATAATCGAAAACCTTCTACGATCCTGTGCAGTAACTTGATCCGAAGTGAATTCGGGTTGAACAGTAGCAGAATGAACACCATGATTATGGAAAATGTGTCTGATTAATTTTGCTGTAGAGACAAATTCTTCTGGACTGATATCTAATTTAACATGAATAGAGGCAATCGTAGTAGCTTCAGTTAAGTTCCAGATATGGAAGTCATGTACTGCTATGACACCTGGGATCTCTAAAATCTCGTCACGGATCTCATCTGCTGAAATGCTTGATGGAGTAGCTTGTAATAGAATTTTGGAAGCTTTACGAGACAATGGTAAAGCAGATGAGAAAATAATTAAAGTAATTAATAAAGAGACTAAAGGATCGGTATAATATCTCCATGTATAATCGGTTTTCCAAATAAACCATGCAGCAGAGATAACACCAATATTACCTAATGCATCACCCATAACATGTAAGAAGACACCACGCATATTCAATGATTTAGCTGATTTCTTTGGTTTGGCAGTTGGTTTCTTACGTTTAATCAAAGTAGTCTTTTTAACTAAAGGTGTATCTTCAGTGCTCTCATTATTACCATCTCTTAATAAATTAACAGTGGTATCAGTTAAAACATCATTTGGCGTAGATTCGACAGAATGAGAATGTGTATGACTATCTTCTTCGTTGGATTCATTTGAAATCATATGTTGATGACTAAAACCACCTAGAGCTTCTTCATCTTGGATACCATGATCATGATCGTGTTCATGGAATAATAATAAACCGACAACGTTAGAGATTAAACCGGCAAAACCGACTGACATAACTAACTGTGGATTTTCAACAACTTGTGGTTGAATTAATCTTTGAATACTTTCAATCAAAATGGAAAAACATAATGCAATTAAGAAAACTGCATTAATTAAAGCACCTAAAATTTCTGCTCTTTTCCAACCATATGTATATTTAGAATCTGGATCACGTTCTTTGGCGACTTTAACTGCCCATAATGCAACTAATAAAGAAATGATATCATTTAACATGTGGAAGGAATCTGCAATCAGAGCTAAAGAATGAGACATATAACCAATGATTAATTCTAACAAAAAAAATATTGTATCTATTATCAATAATGATACAATTCTAATTTCTTTACCTTTCATCATCTTGGGCTAGAAATTATTATGTTCAAAAATAATTTGAAAAGGGGTATCTTCGTGTATGAGCTGATGTCCCTTTCAAAAAAAAAAAAAAATAAAAAATAATGTAGCCAACTTATAATATAGCAACTTAATATATCACAACTTAATGTATACAGCGCAATATCCTTTAACTTTTCGATAAAAAAATATTCAATGGACTTATAATGTTGTTCCTTGTTGTATCTTTACAAACCAACTTTTCCTTTTTTTTCTTTTATACAGATGTATGGCTGTTAATATTAACACTATTTATCTTCTATAAGTATATAGCTAAGTCTCTTGACATGTACACTAATAGTGAAGTTAATCGGGTATTAGAAGTTATTTGTACCAATGATTCAAGAATAGATGATTAAACAGAAATAGAGAACTTTATAAATAATAGAAAAGTTGCTCTCAGCATACTAAAGATTTTTCTCTCAAATGTATGCTGATTTTCCACCCTTTACTGCACCTTCAAATTTTCTCTAATTTGTCGGTTTAATATTAACTCATGCAGTGACACAGAGCGGGAGAGAATAGAGAGAAAGGAATTCGGGTGGGAGCAAAAAAAAATAGAGATTCGCACCCACAAAATAGTGGCAAATATCTATGCTAATATTTTGGGGGAAGTTCGTATGTCACTATGTCTGTCGCACATACAAAGGGATAAAGACAACATGCAACGGCGAAAAGGCTTCAAGGAATGGTGGTGGTTGGTCTACTTCGCGCTCTTTTGTAAAGCTTATCCCTTGTTTCTCAATTAGGCAGACAACTGTTGTTAAATTCTGTACATGTAGATGTTATATCGTTAGGACTCCCTATTATTTTTAATTGGAATAGGGACAGGCATCTTGGTGATTTCATGAACTTTGAAATATAGTTCGCGTATTTGGCTTGTTCTCAATCATGTAGTTGTTATGGTTACGGACTCACGCCGGACTGGTTCGTTATTGAAACTTTAATATTTGTTTCTTGTAACGATAACAGAACAAATTTGTTCATGGAGGTCGTATAATCAAGAAAAATGATAGTTTAAAGTATGATTACTAAAGTGATTTGTTCCAGATATTTCTTTGTTTCTTTTAAAGAAGCTTCATTATAGAGATGACCCCAGTTGATCTAGCATGTGTTGATGGTAGTCTTTCAACTTAAAAGCATTTATATGTGACAATTACTTTACTTTACGTTTACAAATTTTATATTTGAACAATAATTATTAAAACGAAAAATGCTTAAGAGATGTGTTACTATCTTTGGAAAGTTATTAGTAGATTACCACTATCAAATTAATGTAACTATTACAGGAGTCATCGCTATATAGATGTCACAAAATATTGTCATGCCGTTATTTCAAATGGTATGACAAAAGAAAAAGAAATACAACAAATTGATAAAAGAATTAAACCATTATATGTGGTTGAAACTCTATTACATCATTTTTTTTTTTGCTGGACCCTTCCTTATCACTGAATATCAATCAACACTCTTGCAAAACTATAATATTCGGACATTTAAACTTATTGTGGGGTTGTTTATTAACTAAAGCACTGTTGGTATGATGTTCTACGGCACTACATTAACTCTGATAAGATATAAAATATTATGGTAAATCGAGACGTATATCGAATTTCTTTTTATGGTGATAGTTATCTTTTTGAAGCTAATTATCCTTTGCCATCATTCAAGAAATATTCTCAAATAGAGAGAAAAGGAATAAATTTTGTCATTTATCTCCAGAGCTACAATCATCTCTATTGAAATCAATATGATTATCACATTTCGATAACGAATTTTGAGTTTGTACGTGCAACTTAGAGGGCAAAAAGGAAAAAGTAACAATGTGATTCTAGAATCATAAAACTTTAAAACTGCTGTTTCGTTTTATCAAAATTATTCCACGACTTGTTTAATGATCCAACCTGAGATTTTTAAGTTACTTTTCAAGGGAAGAACAAAATAATCGTAAGAGGTCAAGGGCATCGGAATGTAGGTCTAGACTTTTATTCCTTTTCGAAACCGACTTGCTTTTTTATCCGACGTCTTGTTTCTTTTCATTAGACTACTCGATTTATTAGCTCTTTCGGATATTTCAAAATACTTTTTTTGGAAAATTACTTTATATCACTTTTCTTTTTTTGCCACCTTTTCAGTACAAAAGGCCATTACTTTACTTTTTTAGTAAATTAACTTTGGTCGGATATGCACGGAACATCGCGGAGGAAGGGCTGTCACAGAGAAAAGAAAGCAGATCAAAAAGAAACTGTTCAAGGTTCATAGTTTTCGACGAACTGTATATATGGTGGTAATGATGTAAAAGATAACAAGATTATTCCTTTTCCATTGTTAAATAGAGAAGCCGTAGAGACTTGATTATCTCTTTTCTTTTTTTGATCAAATCATATTACTTTTAATGGTAAAATTAAGCTAAGATCTACGTCAATTTGTTCCCGATCTCATACATTTCAGTACAGTTTCTTTTATTGGAAATGTTATGATCGAACAACTTTACGACAACAAAATCATATAAATATCAACCTCCAAATGCTGAATTTTGAGATGTGGAAATCATATTTTTACTTTCTCTTCTTTCATTCCTATATTATATTAATATTTAATAATAAAAACACAACAAAACATATCTAAACCGTACACTCCTTTTTTAAACAAACTTTTATTGTCACTCCTTTCATTAAACAAGACAAAACAAAACAAAATAATGCTTTCTCAAACTTTGTCATTCCTTTTATTAAGTTCCATCGCTAAATCTGCCCCAATCGCAGACACCGAAATTCACCACGAACATAAAACAGTCGAACAAACTAAACGTGGTGGTACATGTGCTTTCCCAAATGATCAAGGTATGGTGGCTGTTCAAACCAGTGGTAAGAATGCTGGTTGGGCCATGCATGCTGATCAAGAATGTACTTACGGCTCTTGGTGTCCATATGCATGTGCACCAGGTCAATTAATGGGTCAATGGGATCCATCAGTTACCACTTATTCATACCCAGGATCTCAAAATGGTGGTTTATTTTGTGATTCCAATGGTAACTTACAAAAACCATTCTCTGATAAACCATACTGTTATGATGGTGTCGGTACATTTATTGCTAAGAATCAAGCTGGTCAAGATGTCGCATTCTGTCAAACTGTTCTTCCAGGTAACGAGGAAATGTTGATTCCAACTTTAGTTGGCTCAGGTGCATCTCAAGTATTAGCTGTTCCGGATACAAGTTACTGGGCAGGTACTGCTTCTCATTTTTACGTTAATCCACCAGGTGTTAGTGTTGAGGATGGCTGTAAGTGGGGTAGTACTGCCGAACCATGGGGTAATTGGTCCCCATATGTTGCAGGTGCTAATATGGACGATAACAAAAATACGTATGTTAAAATTGGTTGGAATCCAATTTACTTAGAGGATACTAGTCCTTTCAAGAACACCAAACCAAGTTTCGGTGTTAGAATTACATGTGATGATCCATCCAAATGTGTTGGTTTACCATGTTCCATTGATCCTTCTCAACAAGGTATTAATCAAGTTAATAGTGGTGAAAGTTCTTCAGGTGCCGGTGGTGCTGATTTCTGTGTTGTTACTGCCCAAGATGGTGCTAAGGCTAACATTGAAGTCTTTTCCATTTAAATAGACAATACCCAAAAACTGTAATATTACATATATATTCTATAGTTCTTCTAAAATAAAATAGTTCTTTGCTTTTTTTTTCTATATTACTCGACCAGTAAAAGTTTGTTAGATAACCGCTAAAGTTACTAATTTTAAAAGAAATGTAAAAATGTAAAAAAAAACTAGAGGTGAAAAATTTATGTTATTTAAGTACGATACATTATAAAAGTGGTATTCTTCAAAAAAGTAACGTATATGTAACATTATGAATGAATAATATTATAAATGTGATTTCATGAAAAATTAATATGAATTACATGTAAAAGAAATAGTAGGAGTTGTGTTTTATCAGAGTAATTAGTAAAATCTCCGAATAAATATCTACAGGATAGTAATCATTAACTGTTCTCTATTTCTTCATGTCTGCTTCCAGTTGGTCTTGTTCCATCTTCTTCTGAATTAAATTATTTCTATAATCTGTAATCCTTTTCTCCTTGAAATAACTAATCCAACTATTAGCACAATTTTGTTCGAATTTATTTTCTTCTGTTGAACAATTTGCTTTAATTTTGGATTTGTTTTTAGGATCGATCGGACTTATGATATCAATTTTATCAAGACACTTGAAATATTCATCTCTTGATTCCCAACATAACTTTCTGGCTTCTCTATTATTTTTAAATTCTGGTTTACTGCTTGATACAAAAGGGATCCAAACCATCGCGTGTCTGCTAATATATGTAATGTGTATTGATTGTAATAATGTAGCAAAATATGCTTAGTTTGACTTAATGCTTTATCTTTGATGTCTTCCCTTTAAATGATGTTTTGACCAACCCCGAAGATATCCAAAATTGGTCAAACTACCGTTACTTAATATTTATTACACCGGAATAAATATGATATTTCGTACAAAGTTACAGAAAATTCGTTAAATTACGCATATATATATAAGTGATATATGCATGAGAACAAAAGAATTATTGATGACACATAGAAGAAAACATAATAATTATAGAAAATTATCGATTCAGAGATTAACATAATATTAAATTATTTTCATCAAGGAAGTGGAATAACAATAAAACTGACCGTTGTCGGAATTCTCTCAAAATAAGATCATGAAAAAGAAATTAGTGGTAGGGGGTAGATGAAAGACAATAGAATATCACATAAATTAATGGTGGTAAATTATGGGGGTATTATACTACCGAATATCAATTGATAATCAGAGCATAACAATGATGTACTGGAAGGCAATGCCGTATATGCGAGATAAACAGACTAATTCATGTAAAAATTGGATATGAAATTCAATATGCTTACCGCAAAATATGTCTATTTCTACATACACTAGAACTCCAGTTATGATAAACTAGTTGAAATGATAGACGTATAATTTGCATCTTGCAATTAAATTATTTTACAATTGTTGAAAATTGTACATTCTCAATGTAACAAGTCAATATAAAGAAGAAGTCAGACAGCACCTATTCAATGTACACATCTAAAACTATACACAACATATTATTTGTAAGCAAATATTCGAGTTGTATTCAAATATTGCTAGAACTCTATATCAAAAGGAGGATCAATCTTAAATCAGACTAGCTGTAGAAAATCAAGCAACCGAATGCTATGAAATTTATAGAACTAATTATAAGTGAGGGTATAAATGTTTGAATATCTTTAAAAGAAGTATGCATCCGCTTGTAAAAGTAAATAGATCCTAATTTATAAATAAAAATATGAAGTTAGATAATTGCTACTATGGTTCATTCAATCTAAAAGTAGGAATTATGTTAACGTCAAAGAAACGCAATTTGGCATAATCAGAGACAATGGGGAAGAGAGCAAACAAATATGATGATTCTATTTTTATTTATGCCTGTTATGTGACAAACACAAACGGTACGATAAGCAATTGACTGTTTCTAGGACGTGAAATCGTACGAAACTGTTATCAATTGAATATGTGTTTGTTAAAGGAAACTATCGAATAATTTAAAGGTATAACAAGTTGTATCAATATTACATTGTTTCTCAAATTTGATTTCAATTATAGAAAAAAAAGATATTTTCTAAAGACTGAAAATAGTTGTTCTTGAGTCAATAGTTTACGATGTACATTAGTTTCAAGATTGCAGAAGTTGGAAAATATCCAATGTTAATTAATTATTGTTTCTTATAGTACAGGTATAATATCACTTGTTAAAAGTTTTATGGAATACTAGTTACATAATGTGTAGGGTAAGTCGATAATATTTCTCTTTATTGTGATAACATCACATAATTATTGATTAAAGACCTGTCACTACACCTCATGTATGACAGTTGAAATTAATTAATGTTCCGTTCGATTTGATGTTCTTCCGAATTAATAACTATTCCGCTTCCGTGGAAGGATATAACTTTTCATTCTATTTTTTTTTCTTGAACGGATCAAATATTTTAACCGCCGATGTAATAACTGTCATCTTTTCTTTATTTTGTGCCTATTTGAAATCAATAAAATCCGAAAACCGCGTCATGTTTCACGAGACGAACACGTTTCTGTTTAAAAGAGAAACTTTGAGAAAAGTGGGAAGAAATCACCGTAGAAGCAGTTAAATTTTTGCCAACATTTTTTTTTGTTGGATTTTAAACGATCCAACAAAATTTCGGCCGAAAATTCATTTTAAATTCATTTTGTACGGTAATCTCCGTTTATCATGGATTAAACCACTGTTAAAACCGAGTGGTTTTTGATAATCAGTTTTTGGCTGTTGATACCCTGGCATATTCGGTTTGTAAATAGTATAACAGAAAATAGAAGCCCCAAACCCTAATATAGGGTATACACCCTTAGTATCACATATTTACAGTTCATGTTAAAGAGATATATATCACTTATAGTTAATCAACATAGCATACAATCAAGAAGATCTCATCTATTCTGCAATTACTTCTCTGTCTCACCGCGATACAAATACTAAGAGGAAATTTGTTTTTCTCGCCCCCCTTATCTTGCCAAAAAGCAAAAAAAAAGGGAACCTTTCCCTTTCATGGAAGACTCAAGAAGTGATGTCCCTGAAAAAAGATGTTCTTCGATTATCACTAACAAACAAACACGGAAAGAAAGAGGGGATAATACGTATAATATCTGTCACCAATGCCATTATAACTTCACCATATTAATGACTAGAGGAAATCTATCAAGAACTAAACTAAATTAAATTGTTACAACTATGTTCGTTTAAGATAAAGTACTAACTCAGTGTATTAATTGCCCTAATTCCTTGTCGACTGTAAAGATATGTACTATATCCTATATATACATTTAACTCCCATATGCGGTATAATACCCTCAACTGACAGAACAACAACAAAAATTGAACCCTCGTTGCTGTTGCTGCTGCTGGATTATCTATCTATGAGCACACAGATGGCGCCGTACAGTACAGTACAAAAGTGGTCGCCCTCCGTAATTATTTGATTTCCCCAACAATTTCTGGTTATCTAAGAAACACCCGCACAGCTACCCTCTCAACATTTTTCTCCAACTTGAAATCATTAACCGCCGAACGAAAAACGTTCTCTTTCGGTTCTTTACTTGTTTTACTGTTACATTATTGCACAGATAACAATGCATATTCTGCTTATCGGCATACGATCAATATTATTCTTTTGAACGTGTTACACATTTCACTATAAGGGACACCAAATATATATATATATATATACACACACATATATATATATAAGAGCTCACAATATTGTATTGTGCAAAAATATTGAATTTATACTTCTTCACCTTTACAAAACTCTATAAAGCACACACACATATATATACACGGAAATATGGTGGAACAATATAGTGTTATTGTTGGTAAAGCAGAAAATGAACATGAAACTGCACCAAGAAGAAATAGTAGATTTAAGAAGGCTCCTCTAGTGAGACCAATTGGTATGAAATGTAATACTGTTTATGAATTCTTAGTTGAACTTTTTAATAAAAATAAATCAGGTCAAGCAATGGGTTGGAGAGATACAATTGATATTCATGAAGAGATTAAAATTATTAATAAAGTTATAGACGGTAAAACAAGTAAAGA
>PPOO01000924.1:29041-45467 GCA_003708545.1 Maudiozyma turicensis
TAGGTGCACAATCTCAAGCTATTCCAATTGTTACCGCTTATGATACTTTAGGTGAATCTGGTTTAACTCATTCAATGGTTCAAACTGGTACTAATGCAGTATTTACAGATAATAATCTTTTACCAAAATTAATTAATCCTTTGAAGAAAGCCACTGAAATTAAATATATTATTCATTCTGAAAAGATTAATCCAAAGGATAAAAGACAAAAAGGTAAAATGTTTAAAGTTGCTAATGATGCAATTGAAAAGATTAAAGAAATTAGACCAGATATTACAATTTTCACCTTTGATCAAATTATTAAAATGGGTCAAGATTCAAAGCATGAAATTGATATTCATCCTCCAACTCCTGAAGATTTATGTTGTATCATGTACACTTCAGGTTCTACAGGTGATCCAAAGGGTGTCGTATTAAAACATTCAACAGTAACGGCAGGTATCGGTGGTGTCGGTAGTACCGTTTACGGATTCATGGGTCCAGAAGATAGTATTATAGCATTCTTACCTTTAGCACACATTTTCGAATTAGTCTTTGAATTAGAATGTTTCTATTGGGGTGCTACCATTGGGTATGGTACCGTTAAAACACTTTCACCGCAATCAATGCGTAATTGTCAAGGTGATTTACAAGAATTTAAGCCAACTTTAATGGTCGGTGTCGCCGCCGTATGGGAAACTATCAGAAAGGGTATTCTTGCACAGTTAAGTCAACAACCAGCTATTGTACAAAAAATTTTCTGGACAGCTTATAACACAAAGACTACTTTGAAAAAATTCCATTTACCGGGTGGTGACGCCATTGGTAGATTAATCTTTAAAAAAGTTAAAGAAGCTACGGGTGGTCGTTTGAAGTTTATGTGTAATGGTGGTTCTCCAATTAGTTTAGACGCTCAAGTTTTCTTATCTAATATTTTATGCCCAATGTTAATTGGTTATGGTCTAACTGAAACCGTCGCTAATACTACTGTTACTCAACCTGATAGATTTGAATTCGGTGTTGCAGGTGATTTAGCTGGTACCATTACCGCTAAATTAGTCGACGTCGAAGAATTAGGTTATTTCGCTAAAGATAATCAAGGTGAATTATGGTTAAAGGGTGCTTGTGTCTTACCGGAATATTACAAGAATCCTGAAGAAACAGCGAAGGCTTTAACTAAAGATGGTTGGTTCAAGACTGGTGATATCGCAGAATGGACCGCTAATGGACATTTAAAGATTATTGATAGAAAGAAGAATCTAGTTAAGACAATGAATGGTGAATACATTGCTTTAGAAAAATTAGAATCTATCTACAGATCAAACAAATATGTTATGAACATTTGTTGTTACGCTGATCAAACTAAAGTTAAAGCTGTTGGTATTGTCGTACCTGTATTCCCACAATTAGCTAAATTAGCAATATCTCTAGGTATAATGAAACAAGGCGAAGATGTGGAACAATATGTTGATAATCCAAAGTTGGCTAATGCAGTATTAGCCGATATGTTAAAGACTGGTAGAGATCAAGGTTTAGCAGGTATTGAGCTATTACAAGGTGTTGTACTATTTGACGATGAATGGACCCCAGAGAATGGTTATGTTACTTCTGCGCAAAAATTAAAGAGAAAGGATATCTTACACGCTGTTCAAAAGAGAGTTGATAAGGTTTATCTAACAAAATAATTTTAATCTTTCACTTATATCTTCGCATAATTAATCACTCCCATATATTCCTGAACACATTTCTTTTACCAACCTCCCCATTTTACTCATTCATGTCATGTTAACGATTTCTCGTTAGGAATAACATTTTTAAGATACATTTGTTTATCAATTTGTAAAAACAGAAGAAACATTTTAAAAAGTTTCAATTCATATTAGCATTCACTCACATTTATAATAAGTTTTTCAAGTTTTTTTTTGCTTTACGTACTTACATAGAAACAAGAATAAAAAAAGTAATATCAATAATAAAAAAAGATTTATCCCAATTTTGAAACTACAAACTATTATTATTTCAATAGATGAGCGATTAAATGGGACAATGACTCTATGACTTCTTGGCCCGTATATCATTCATATTCCAAAATAATTCATACTTTCCACTCGAACCAATATATATCAATACCAACACAAAAGCGAGGTCCTCCTAAGAACATAAAACATTACACCATTTCAACATGCAACTACCCAGAAAGTAATCAATTTCACCAAATGATAACTCTCAAAGACATATCCATCACATATCAACATTCAAATAAGTCTCAAGTCATAGCATATTCAATAAATAAAAACAACCAAAATTCAAAGAATGATACCTTAAATTTGAATCATGAATATTGCAAAGTTATGGAAATGAAAGCTTTGAAACAATATAATGACGCACAGTAACGTTCTATAAGCTTACAATCATAAGGATGAAAAACTCATAGATATGAAGCGTAAGTGAATCTTGTCTGAATACAAAACCTATGACTCTTGCTTGTTCGAAATACGTATGATACGGACAGTCCGCATTGAGAAAAATCCAGGATAATTAACTACTATTGAATAATCACAATTGAATGTTGAAACTATAATGTAAACGACTAGGAGGATAAAACTCTCAGTTGTGAATACAGTACAGAAGTATCTGATTAAGAGACATTCTTTCCTGGGATCGAATCTTATATGGTTTGAAATACAAACTATATACAGCAGTCCATCAATAAATAATTAGTTACCTCTTTTAGAAGAAAGAATAAGATATTCCAAGAGGTTTATAATAAAGTTATTGCTATAGAGTTGTCTTTTATAGTTGCCGTCTCATCGGAAACTTCAAAATTTTGAAAGCTTTTTGCTTCCTGCCGAGAAAGTTGAAAATTTTTTCGAGATGTAAGGGTAACATTCAAAATCATTAGGACGTTAGGTTATAGCGAATGTCGAACTACAAAGGAACATGTGATGTCCGGAGATTTGGTGAGTGAGCCATATCAACCGATTGTATTGCTCTTTATTAGACATTACAAATCGAACGTGTTTCTAAATAACTATTATATACAGAATTCCATAATGCACATTGTTCAGTATCCTTCTCTACATTTTTTGAATGTTTTGGATTGACTTTACATTCAAACTCTGTAATAGAAGCGTAATTCCAAGGTTTGGCAATTGGATAATCTGAAAAATGGATATACTTTGAATCCTTCACAATTTCGCTTAATTCTTTTTCGATCTGTTGTCCGGATTCATCCAGTCTCTTGTAACCTAAAACATCATTCAACATCATGTTATGATGTTGTTCATTTTTAATTGATCCTGTCAATAGACCATATCTACCAAATGGCAAAACTAGTACTTCTGGTTGAAACTTTGACTTCATTCTTCTGAATAAATCAAATTGATAATATATAATCTTTTTCAAGTTGTAAACTTCCTCATTAATCAAATCCATATCATATTTAGTCTTCTTGTTTAGAACTTTTGGAAGTACTTCATTCATCATTGGATAAAATAACTCAGCTGATGGTTTAATAACCATTAAATTAGTAGCAAATTTGCTCTTACTTGCTTTTTTATTAATATGGAAATTAAATAATGGCGAAGCTGACGATGTTGAATGAATAATTTCTTGAGCAACATTTTTAGAATTCATGAACAAAGAGTTTGGCAAGCTCGGTAGATGATTATATATCATTTTATTATTCTTGATTCTCACATCTAATTTTTTGGTATATGTCTTTAGATTAATTGAGTTTTTATCATCATGTTCAATTTCTTTATAAGCTTCCTTCATATCTTTGTCGGATAAGAACCAATATGTTAATGGCGCTGCAAACCTAATATATTGTGGAATGAAGAATAATTCATCCAAATTATCCTTTAATATAGCATCATTATCCAAATATATAATCCTATCATAGTTAGTTTCATTAAATACTAACAATTTCGTCAAACTTTCATTCCATGGTGTAAAGTCATCTGGTTTAACGATATTATCTATAAGCTTAATAACAACCTGTGTCTCGTCTATTAGCTGTATTTTGTTTAATAAAGCCTTGGTATGTTGAGAATCACTAGAGGATTCTGGATCTAGTAGATCTTTTGAAATTAACAATACTAATTTTGCCTTTGAATTGTATTTATTCTTCAATTCATCAAACAATATCAGAGTGTTACAAAGATATGTCGCATCTGTAACATAATTAACATATGCCAATTTAGACCAATCGACGGTTTTACCATCTTCTTCTAATCTAGATAAGTTGTCCGCATACAATCTGTCAATGGTCTCCGACGGAATTTGCTTAATCTCTAATGGATTATAAATACCTTCTAGTTTATCCTTTCTATCTTTGAAATATCTTTTGTAGTACTTGATTTCTTTATTCATCTGGAACTGTATAACGCATCTAACAAATATGAATACAGTAGTGACCGTTAGTATTACAGTTAACAGGAAACGAAGTCTCCTCTTCGACAAAATCCTCATAATTGGGTACTATACTGATCCTGTTACTTTGATTGTGTCTACACTATTGGTCAGAAACTATGACAGTACTGTCTAAAATAGCATTCCATTTATGTTTCTAACATGTAAATAGCTTTAACGATCTTACTTCCATATTTACTGACAGCCTTTTTTTCGTGCTTACTTAATGTTTACCATAAACATATTATTTGGTTACTGCTCTATTATTTTCCAGTTCGGCGCCGTAATATTGTCCGAATAGTCATTATTTTACCGGAGGATATCAGTAATATATATTAGAAGTTGAAACGATATTACACATGTTGAAACTCTAAGATAACAACATGGAAAGTTAATACTATATCGTTATCTATATTATAAACTATATAAGCACTACATAAATCTTATAAAAAAATCTATGAAAGGACTTCATAACTACTGTCTAAAAGGTATTTCACCACGACACATTGGACAAGTGTTATTACCTGAGGATCTGAACCATTTATATAGACATGCACCATGGAATCTGTTGTTACACGTTGGACACACCTTCGTAGGTAGTTTTCTATCAACTGCGTGTAAGATAGAGTAACAGATCGCACACTCTTCAAAACCAGAGAATTGTAGATGAACATTTTTGGTGAACAATTCTAGAGAGTCTAAAACAGATCCATTCATACCTGTAATGACATGTTGTGTGGACATAATCCATTGCTTCCATTTTTGTTCTGTGATACCAACTCTAGAGACACCTATAACTTCGACATTATTCAAGGGATAATTAGTTGGTAATTTGAATGATATAACCAAATTTTGCTCGTCTATCAAATAGCTTGCCTTAACTTCATTAGTAACTTTGTTAATCTTAATAGAAAGTGCGTCGTCCTTCTTTTCCATTTCATCGATTTTCTTGGAAACATTATTCATTTCACTGGAGATTAACAACGGAGAAATGAACTCTGATACAAATTTATCAATCTTGTTTTGTAATGATCTATCCCTGATATTTAGGAACCACGAACTTGCTAAAGAACCAACGTTATTGAATAACTCATACATCAAATGGGCCATCAAATACTTACATTCATTAGCCAAGTCATCTTTATAGGTCATAAATTCCGTTTCCATTGAGGTATAGTGACCAATGTCATATATTGTCAGTTGCTCTTTGTAGAAGTCCATATCATTTAAATTAATTTGGTCACTAATGAAGTCAAACATCTTGTTGATCAAATCATGCTCCTTTAGTTGTTCAATATACAGTTGACGCATTTTGTATGAGATATTTTCAAAATACTGTAATGTTAAATGCCAATTCCACAAATAGTTGACAAATGAAACATGATCAGAATATTCCAAGTACTCAACTGGGAATTCCTTGTCCAATTTGTTTATCAAGTCTGTCGGAATTTTAAAGTCATCATCATCTTCTGATTCGTTATCATCGGAGCTTTCTTCAACATCGTCACGCGCATCAAAGAAGATATCTTCGGTTTCCTTAGTATGTGGATGTAGCTGTTGCTGTTTCAATTCGAACTCAATTACTTGATTTTGTTGTCTTTCCTTTATAACTCTACCCAAAACAAGTGTAATGAGACGCTTTTGACTAACGCATGTTATCTTGTTTTCATTAAAAGATAGGAAAGCTTTGAAAAATCTATCATGGTATGTCACCAATGTCTTCAATTTAATATTAGTTGTAATTAACTTCTGAAGTAGGGAATAGAAACCGATTGAGATTTGGTTGTTCTCTTCATTTTCAAATTTAATGAAACATAATTCTTGCAGACCGTCAACAATATCTTCTACAAATTCCTCTTCAAATGTTACAGGAGCACTTGCATTATTAATAGCATTACACAATCTTAGTGTGGACATCCTTAAATTCAATAAGTATGGCGTCTCACTCAACTGGCACATTGATAATGAATCGACCAACAGTTTCCCAGAAATATTAAATATGGATGCATTCATATCTACAACCGTAGGATATTTCATTAAGCCGACCAACAAATTCAATAATACCAAACGCATTTCCATGAAATTCTCCTCGTATATTATATCACTATCCAGCCATTTCTCTATTGTCTTGACAACCATATTGAAACGTTGTGGCGCAATTGGTGCAAATTCATTAATATCTGTCACCTCGTTACCAATTTGGAGCATATCTGTTAACAAAGTCAAAGATTGTTTTATTTTGTTTTTCGGTTCTAATAGTTCAGATTCCCTGATACCAATAGCATCGGCAGCTAATAAAGTTCTTAATTTTGTTACTGATATATTCTCTGGGACTTTAGTCAAAAGCTTCAGTAAGATTGAACTTAACATATATCTAGTTGTATCTATATTCTTCGATCTTACAGTTTGTGTAACGTATTTCTCGATAGAAGGTGTGTATGATTCTAAGGTCGTATTAGAAATGGTATCGATCTCGTTTATTAGTGCTCTACGAATAATTCTAAATTTGAAGTAGGAAGAGACTGGATTAATGTCTGACAACATAATAGCTAGTAAGTTATTTTTGTCACCGGAAGGGGTTTCTTCACATATATTTAACAAAATGTTAGTCAAACTTACGTCGTCGTACCTTTCAGACTTCAGTAATGTGTGCTCAAAGTCACACAATGATACATTTGGATCGTTTGAGATAGAGTTATAATCATCAGCCAACTCGGCAAGCATAGAAAATAAAATAATTAATTCATCTGACAAAATGCCATCAGTGTTGGACACCAGGTAATCCAAAAATAAACCTAGCTTCAGAATTTCTAGCCATTTTGAGATATCTTGAAAGTCTCTTGATACATCTAGTAAGAACGTATCAGTTGGCATAGAACTGGTAAGCGCAAAACGACTATCAATACTAGTGACGTAATCTTCAAAAAATTCCTCAACTTGTGTAGGAACTAAAAATTTAATAGCGTCTTTATTCTTGTTTATTATATCAACGGTAATTCTCAAACATGGTAAGCTATCATTATTGTTTACTGATATAATATTACTAGAATTCTTGACATGGTTAATAACAATTGAGCACAATCTGGCAGTAATGGAGTCTACTGTAGCATCCTCATTTGTTATGAACGCAGAAGCAATTGAATATACCTTGTTTGTAATTTCATCTGATATAACAAACATTGTCTTTTCTAAGAATAACGAATCTGATAATAAATGTTTCTTAACTGGATCAGATAGGATTGAAGCACTTTCAAGAAATTCTGGGATCTTGTTTGCTTTTTCAGAATGTTCAAATAATTTTAATATAGTTTTCTCATCGACTAAATTTGATTTGAATAATTCTTCGGTATGTTTTCCATCATCAAATGAAAACTTTGATATATAATTCGAGACGAATTCCTTGACATTTTCGTCGGATTTAATTAATTCAGTGGCATACTTTTGATTCAAGCAATTCAAGCAATTCATTAATTCAACAGAGGGAATTTCCAGAGATAAAGAGACAGTAAAGAAATCTTGAAGTGATGTCTTCCAGTAATCATTTTTTACAATGTAGTCGGAATTTGAATATGTTACAATAATTTCGGAGGCAGACGTAAAATTAGTTGTTTCAACCCATGTTGGTAGTTCATATATAATGTTTGAAATTTCTTCAGAAATGTCAACAAGGTTAGTTTTGATCAATTGTTGACATATGTCAAATAATTCTCTTTGAACTACTTCCGATGGTTCATCAGATAACTCTGTAATTGTATATTCAGTCAATTTTTTCAAAGAAGCAGAGTTGTTTGGACATGTTAATAGTAGAGTCACAGCATTTTTTAAGAAATATTTTGGTAGCTGTTTCTGTTCATCCTTACTAATTTGAGAAAGAATCTCCTCTAAGGTTGTTTCTAGAACATTCGAATTTGTAGTTTCTTTCAAAACGTTTTTCAAGCCAGGTAATGTATCCAGTGAGTTACCATTTCTTAATGTCTTTAATATATATGCTTGCATCTCTATCTTGTCAATATCTTTTGAGTCATTCATGAATTTATTAAAATTAATCCAAAATTCTTCAAATAATTGGGCACCATATCTTCCAATGAACGGTTTATCATTCAACTCTTTAAGACTTGCTTCCCATATAGGCAACCAATTTGTATTATCATCCAACATATTTAGTGGTTCAATAACGTGATGTAGTTCATATAATTTATTATAGTAACCTGGTGCAGCATTTTTCGAGGTTACCTGTAGGAATTGATTCAATTTCTCCTTGGCATCCTTGTCATATGACCAAATTCTACCATCTTTATATTCTGTTAATTTCGTTAATGTATCCAGAATTATAGGAATAACAGAATTTAAGTTTGCAAGATTCTTCTTATTAACCTGAGTTAGAGATTTGAATAAACTTCTGACAGCAACTTTAAAGATGTCTTTGTTATATTTGAAGAATTTGGTGGAATAAAGAAGATAGATCAAATCCAATATAGATTGATATTGTTTTATATTGAAAGTTGTTGTTAAATTAAATGATTTCCAGAATGATTCGTCTGATAATATAGCATGGTATGTCTCTTTTAAATCTCCTTTAACATAAGTGTCGACATTAGAATTTATTGTTAATATCAATAAATTGGTGGCACTTGTACTTAGACGAACATATTTAAATTTGGCCTCCTCTTTATCTACGTACCTTTGATCAGAAATTGTGTCTACAGATTCATTAACTAGAATATCCTTTGTTAGATTAACAATTTGTTCTTGGAATACTTTCCATAGTGCATTTAATTTATTTGAATCATTATTAAAACATTTTTCAAACTCAGTCTTACAATTTTTGCTTACCACGAAATCTGTATCACACGTACCTACTAATATGAAAGGTATAAAATCCTTTAGAAATTTGGATACACTTTTATTCAATAATGAAATCAATTTAATTGTAAACGAATTGCTTATCATTCTAATTGATTTCGATTCATTGGTAATCAATTTTGCATATATCTGAGACCAACAAATTAAAAAGATATCATCATTAAATTGACTATTTTTGCCCATACCATTCTTAATATCTTGATCAATGAAATTATTTAAATCATTAAGTGCTTTCTCCTTTGTAGTATCGTCACGTTTTAACAACGATTTAAAGATCAATCTAAGGTCATTGCTGGTTAAAGAGTTCAACAGACTTTGCTCTGGGATACCATCAAAATAGTTCATTGATATTCTTGCTCCATTATGACCTAAACCAAAATCATTATCATAAGCTTGGAAGCTGTTGCTTAAATTACCAAACGACATTATTCTATTGGATTATTAAAAACGAAGCACAGATAGGAATCCAACTTAACAGATCTTATATCAATTACAGTATAGTGCGCTAATGGCATTCAGTTGCCTATATGCCTGTTATATACTTTGTCTATAAAGTTATGTATTAGATCTCTCTCTCCTATACGTAATAATTTTTCACACTCGATTCGCTCTCTACCATAATAACAGTAAATGTAACAGCAACTCATAATTATATTCATTTAGTATGGAGAACAAGACGACGACGCATACAAAGATTGCAAGAAATATAGTTCGGCCGTTTTAAGTCGGAGCCGAATACGAATAGTGAATGAATACACAGCTCAGGTGAATAGATCGTTGAGGCTATAATATATAGTTGTAAATGTTTAATTAACACTGTTATGGATGTGTGTAAGATGGGATACGTAACTATGGCAAATCACAATGTTACGATTAACTTACATGTTTTTGTTCTTCGATGCATTTAATATGCCAAGATGAGACGAACCCACTGTTGTCACAAATATTACGTTTCAGAGGCGAATGCTAGAAATTATCACTTCAGTTCAGTGATGATACTGCAGAATAAATGAACATGACCTACTCTTAGTTCTAATTTATACATTCACGACTCTTTTATAAAATGAGAGATGAGATGAGACATTTGAATGTGAGGTAAGAAAAAGAGCAAATATAATTGTTTATTGTTTTGAGGGGAGATTTATATATACTCATCTTAGACTTAGCAACGGACCGGTGCTACAACTACTAATTATTGACTGGCAAACAACATGAATTACCCTCGAATGTAAAGATCTTGGCACCTCATCTCATCTTCCCCTCTCCATTGACTGAGCAAATCAGTCAAAGGTTTTATTCTTCATCTTGTTCTGCGCCTGTTTGTTAGTAGCCGTAACTGTAACTTCTTTCACTTTTGTCGTTCTCTGATTTCAAATCCCGTTTGTTTGTTTGGTGGTCGGTTTTTTTGGCTTTTTCATTTTTCGCCAAATTTTTCAGTATTTTTTTCTTCTCTCTCGAAGAGATAAATTTTGGTATATATTGGTGATGGGAAGCTTTTGATAGAAAGTCATTGACACATATTTGGGAAACCGACACAGGTTAATAGTTTTGGGAAAAACGAACGTATTATTTCCTCCTTATTGCGGCTAACATTACATCACTCCATCAGTATATCTGGGAACGAAAATACCTCAAATACTAGACATCACAGCTTATTCCCCCGTCCTACACAATGACTATCACTATTAAGGAACTAACCAACCACTCATATATCGACCACGAACTAAGCGCTACATTAGACTCCACCGAGGCATTTGAAGGTCCGGAAAAATTGCTAGAAATATGGTTCTACCCTGATCCATGTGCCATCCCTGATACAACAAAGACTTTAAGATCTATCCCTGTACAAATATGGACTGATATCTTAAAACTAGTCAAATGTGAGGTATTATCAATCAAATCTACAGAATGTATAGATGCATTCTTATTAAGTGAATCCTCATTATTTGTATATGATCATAAATTGACTTTAAAGACATGTGGTACAACAACCACATTATTCTGTTTGGAAGAATTGTTTAAACAAATCAAACAACAATTGAATTGGAATTGTGAATATAATGGAAAATTCGAACCTTATAAAGTCTTCTACTCTAGAAGATCATTTATGTTCCCATCTAAACAACGTTCCATTCATAAGAATTGGAATGATGAAGTAGATTATTTGAATAAGTTTTTCACTAATGGTAAAAGTTATACCGTTGGAAGAAGTGATCAGGGGACTCATTGGAATCTTTACGTTACTGATACCAATGTAAAATTGACGGAGCAACTTACCGAGTGTCATGAGACTAATAATTATGAATATGTTTGTGACGAAACTGTAGAGATTTTAATGACTGGATTAAATCATAAATGTGCAGATCAATTTGTATGTAATAGAGAAGTCAAATCTGCTACTTCTTCCATAGATGAAAAGGATAATGATACAGATGATGAAGGCCATTTATTAGGTTACAACATGACAAAGAAGACTGGACTTGATAAAATATATCACGAATCTAAACAAGGAAGTTTCCACCATGATGCATTTGCATTTTCTCCATGTGGTTATTCTTCAAATATGATAATCGATGAGAAATATTACTATACTTTACATGTCACACCAGAGAAAGGTTGGTCTTATGCTTCCTTTGAAAGTAACATTCCAGTTAACGCTGTATCTAATAATAAACAAGATAATGTAGATGTTTTACAGAAAGTGTTGAACGTTTTTAAGCCATCGGAGTTTTGTTTAACTTTTTTCTGTAAAGATATCGAAAATTCAAGGTCATTTCAAAGATTAACCAGTGCAATTGACATTGGTCCAAATTATTCCAAAATTGACAAAATTGTTTACGATCTTGACGATTATCAATTATTATATCTGAGATTCGAAATGAAGGACTCCTCCATGAACATATGATACGCGGAGAGTACGGACTCTGCCCCAGCCACATAAGCGCCCATATACATAGTACATATACACATATACATACATATATGCATTGCTAACACATCAATAAGCATCGACAAATCATTTTTGCCATTAGAATATATATGCTTACCATTTGTACATTATAGTTGTCAGCAGAATACGACAGAGTTACATCACTGAGAAATTCTATTCTTCTATTTTTCGGGATTAGGAGACAAACCGCTGATCTTCTTTTTTTCCACTTCAAGTTAAATCTGCTGCAATTATCATTGGAAGAGGGATGGACACCCCTAAATTGTTGAAACAGTTGAATAGCTGTAATTTGTTGAAAATGTTTAAAAGGAGCCACATCCTTCAAGTATATTTAATATTCTGTTTGGAATAAACATGTTCTCTTTTTCTCATACCTAAAAAGAAAAATACTAATAATATTACATCAATAAGGAACAAACAACGATGCTACATACACATACCAGAAGAAGAAGTAGTTTGCAACTATCAGATAAGGAACTATTAACTGCGTTGCCAGAAACTACTCTTCTATCAACAGATCTCCAACAATTGACACTAGCTGACGAAACTACCAAAGTATTAACCGCCGATACCGGTTCTTTGAATGATAAATTCAAAATTCCTGCACAAGGTTTATCTGAAGAACTAACATATGAACTGATTCATAACGAATTAACACTAGATGGTAATCCACATTTAAATTTAGCTAGTTTTGTTAACACTTTTACTACACCTGTTGCAAACAGATTGATTAGGGAGAATATCAATAAGAACTTAGCTGATAATGATGAATACCCACAATTAATTGAATTAACCCAACGTTGTATCTCTATTCTTGCTCAATTATGGAAATGTGATCCAAATGATAAGCCAATTGGTTGTTCTACTACTGGTTCTTCCGAGGCTATTATGCTAGGTGGTTTAGCCATGAAGAAGAAATGGGAACATAAAATGAGTGATGCCGGAAAGGATACATCAAAACCAAATATTGTGATGTCGTGTGCATGCCAAGTTGCATTAGAGAAATTTACACGTTACTTTGAAGTTGAATGTAGAACCATTCCAGTCAGTACTAAAAGTCATCATATGTTAGACCCTGAAGATCTAAGAAAATATGTGGATGAAAATACCATTGGTTGCTTTGTTATTCTAGGTACAACATACACCGGACATTTTGAAAATGTTGAAAGATGTTCCGAGGTGTTAGATGAAATTGAAGCATTGCACCCAGATTGGTCCAACAAAAACATTCCTATTCATGTGGATGGTGCCTCCGGTGGGTTCATCGTACCTTTTTCCTTTGATAATGCTCATATGAGAAAATTCAAGATGGGTAAGTGGGCCTTCAACAATCCAAGAGTTGTCAGTATCAACACCAGTGGTCATAAATTTGGGTTGACTACACCGGGTTTAGGTTGGGTCTTATGGAAGCAAGATTCTTATTTGTCACCTGAATTAAGGTTTAGGTTGAAATATTTAGGCGGTGTGGAGGAAACTTTTGGTTTAAATTTCTCAAGACCTGGGTTTCAAGTGGTTCACCAATACTTCAACTTCATTTCTCTAGGGTCTGTTGGTTACAGTGAAAGGTTCAGAAGATCTTTATATGTTGCAAGAACTTTTAGTTACGGTTTATTGAATTTACCTTCACTAGAACATTGCTTCGAAGTTGTCAGTAGTATCCACGAAAGAATTGATGATGATTCAGTTCCAACAGATGTCAAGGACTATTGGGTCAATCAAGGTTTATATAAGCCAGGTGTTCCATTAGTTGCGTTCAGATTAACTGATAAGTTCCGTAACAAATATTCGGAAATTCCACAAGTACTAATCTCATCACTGTTGAGACAACGTGGTTGGATTATTCCAAATTATCCATTACCTAAATCAACAGATGATTCAGATAAAAAGGAGATTTTGAGAGTTGTCTTTAGAACTGAAATGAAATTAGATCTAGCTGAGTTATTGTTAGCAGATATTCAAAACGTTGTTAACAGACTAGTATCTTCGTACAAGAAATTAACAGAAAGAGTAGAATCTGGGAAATACGAATCAGTTGAAAATAGACGTAATTATGTCTATAATATGTTATTAGAATTAGCATCCCCAGCAGACGATTCAAAACAACCCACCATTGATACTAAGAGGGCCAAAGAAGGTGAGCAAAGGGCAAAAGAAAATTACAGAGGTACTTGTTAAAATCATCCTTAAAAACTGGAAGCTCTTATGATTATTTGAATTTATCTCTATATTTAACGTTATATATATATATATATGTAATCTCAAAAAAACATTTTTTTTTCCTGATTAGTTTTATGCAGATATGTTTTCTTTTCTTAGTATGACTGCAATGAATAATATCACTTCACGCATTACAAATAACTATGGAATATTAGTAGGTTTGCGAACTAGTAATCTTTTAAATGTATGATGTACAAATCTATTTTCTTCTCTATTCGCAGCAAGTTCTGCTACTACAGTTTGTCCAGCCTCCTTGGCCAACTCTTTCAAAATATCGTTGTAAAAAATACCAAATACAGCTGGGGAATCCTCAAATTTATCCATATCTAACGATAACATCTTCAATGATAAATTAGTCCTTGATTTTGGGAATTGCTTCTTATAATTCTTAACAAATTCTTTAATAAATAATTGTCTTTCTGGGAGATTTAATTCACTCCATCTCTTGTAATGGCGTGACACCATTTGTGAGTTGCATCTCATGAATAATCTATTCAATCTGTATAATGGTTTCAAACTTGTGGAATTTAGTCGTGTGATACGTGTAAATTGTTGCATTCTTAACCGTGGAGCCGTTGTAAAATTTGATTGATCGCTAAAATAATATCAAACGTAAAGTTTTTGATATGGAAATGTAGCCTCACAACTGGACTCTTATCTAAGTGGTAATGATATAATCCTATTAGTTTTACTTCTTTGTTAAGGTAGTCGATGACATGGCACCTTCTTCTTTCCTTTATTTATATACCACGGAGCTGCATATGAAAATATATGTATGGTCCGTTGTTTCCCACTAAAGGGTTCGGAAGTTAACTTGCGTCTGTGCTCGGACAAATAAGTAGCCGCCAATAGTAAAAGAAAGAATGAACTTGGTTAACACATGACAAACTTTATAAAATAGTATATATCATATCATTACAAGACTAGAATATTACTTAATGCATTAAGATTCTCTATTCAGATGAATCATCGATGTTGAACTCGTCCATTTCCAGTTCTTCTTCTGGTATTTCAGGTGTCTGAGATTCTGGATCTTTAGTTGCCGAACTTGACAAGTCTGTATCTCCTTCTTCATCACTAGGTGATTTGAATTTTAATACGAAAATGGTGCTTCCTACAATGATTATCATACCTGCCCAGGACCAAATGGGTGGCCAGTGGTGATATAGACTTACATCCCAGAAAATAGAATATATCAATTGTGTATAACCTACTAAGGAACCTCTACCTGCTCTTTCCTTCTGAATACCCAGTGTCAGTAGTAACTGAAAGATGAATCCAGAGATACCTAAATTCCCAAACAGTATCCATTCTAGTTTTGTATGTGGGATTTGAAATTTCATTGACGGAACAAACACAACGCCTACTGCAGATATCAAAAATGTGATTAATGAAAAATAGCTAACATTAATAATAGCATGTGCTCTCTTACCTATGAAACGGATAATAATATAGACCCCACTACCGCATAGTGCACCCCATAATGCAACCATAGTGGCTATTAATCTTTCTGTTGGATTACTACTTTCAACTACTCCATCGCTATCTGGGTTACCATTGGCATTCACACCGAATAAGAACGGTGGCCTGATAATTAAAACTACCCCAACAAATGATACAACAGACCCTGCCACTTCCCAACGATTAATCTTCTCTCTTAGTACAACCCATGCTAGTAATATCGTTAAGGTAGGTGATAAAAATGTAATTAATACAGCATCACTTATTGATAGATACATTAATGCAAAATACATACCAAAGACACCAAAAAAACCACATGAACCTCTCATTATTAAATATTTCCTTACTTTAGGATCCCCAAATGGTGCATATTTCACTGTAGCTTTATTAAATTGCATATATATTAAAGTACCTGCGTACGTGATAAACATTCTTACTACAAGAATCTGTAACGGTTTAATATGGGTAGATGCATCAGGGTTAGTCTCTAAAATCTTTGTAGAGACAACCATTAATGAATTGAAAAATTGTGCAATAATTAAC